>QRFB01003935.1:25957-46551 GCA_008931105.1 Oenanthe javanica | reverse complement strand
TTTTCAGGTATGAAGAGAAATGCTATATTTAATGGCTTTAGTGCATGGAAGATTTGTGGGAGAAAATTGGAACCAGTCCCCCAACACACTTATGAGTGTTCATACAGGTTCATATTCACCACAAATTATGCTATTGGTGCAAGTCATAAAACAAGTATCTTGTTGTTGGTGGTGATTGATATTAGATCAGTTTTTTTTACGAATTTTTCATTGGATTTCATCATCAAAATTTTGTATCCCATTTATTGAGGTGTTTGTTCTCTTGTACTAAATTATTTCATTTCGTACTTCACTGTTGGTCAAAATTTTGTATCCTATATATTGAGGTGTTTGCTCTCTTGTATTAAATTATTTCATTTCGTACTTCACGGTTGGAGAAACCCTTAACTCCTTATGCATTGATCGTTGATAATATATTTATACACCATTCCCTTGAGCATTTCCCAGTACCGAGGGATCATATTACTTATTGCATTGAGTGGACGTGATTCTGTTTGTTGAAGTAATGTTATTCTTTCTAATTTACTGAAGTGGCTGAACTTGTCGAAACATATTAAAACCAATCAAAGAAGTATGAAGCTGCATCATGTCATATGTGGCATACTGCATAGGGTTTCATACTATTTGACTGGGAAAATTATCTATAAAAATTAGGTGGTGTTGCTGGAATTTATATTTCGAAGAACCTCCAATAATTTGTTTGATGATAAACTTATCTGGAAAAAAATAAATGGTTATTTAATGGAAGTAATAAGAGAAAATTGTTAACTAAACAAGGAATCTTCAGAAAAGAAATCTCACAATTGAGTTGTTTAGTTGCATTATTTGGGAAGAACAGAAGATTTGGTACCATTTTTACTACAATGCTGCAAGAGTGCTTTTAAACCAAGTAAAGATCCTCTATTTATTATATCATATCATGTATCTATCATATAAAAGCTAATGTATTACAAGAAATCTTGTTAGATGATTCATTAACATTCTTTGAGGAAACTAAGTGGTCGTAAACAACGAATGTAACCCTAATCACTGGAAAAGCAAGGTACTTTTACGTCTTTTTAACAGAACTTCCTACAAGTAATCGACAGACGCGATGAACTGAACACAGAAATTTGAAAAGAGAAATCCAGAGCAAAGACTGATCAACTGCTTGAATGTGAATTCTCCCCCTTCTCTTAGTGTAGTTTGTATGATCAAATGAGCTTATAGTAGCAGGAGTTTCCAGAAAGAAGAATATGATAAGCTTTCCTACAGGGACACTTGAACTTGATATTCAGGCATTCCCCAGTTTTAGCCACACTCACTGCTTCATCAATTTCATTCTCAGCTTCAGAGCACTTTTTTCCCTGCATTTCATAACATGATAATCAAAAAAACATTATGCAATTTCAAGAATAATCACAAACATATATCAAATATTCCCCAACAAAATCATAGCAAGTATATAAGATTTTGAATAATTCAAGATTAACCAAGCTTTTATAAACATAAAAATCAAACAACAATAAACCATACAATTTATATTTTATCACATAAAAAAACACAACAGAAATATCATTTAATTCAAGAAATAAAGAAAATGAGACCTTGGGATTTTCAGTTTTATGTGTACATCCACAGCCTTTGTGTTCTTGTTCTTCTTTACCATCTTCTTGTTCTTGGTCATCTTCCATTTCAAGAGCTTCACTAAACCATTGACTCATCTGTCTTAAGCCCTTCTTGATCTTCTTCAATTCCTGCAAAACCAAGTATACAATTATCTCTACAAAAATCCATAAAATAAAGAATGATACACACATAACATACGTACACAAAGAACATAATGTGATTAACTAACCAATGAACTAGGGCTCTCTTTTGTCTCAGAACCAATCTTCCCTGAACTCATAGCATCAGACATTTTTCGCCTAAGCACAGGCCCGCGAGGAGGCAGAGAACTGGGAGTAGTTTCCACCACATTCCCCACAGGCACAATTTTCTTTTCACTTTCCGGAGATTTTCCCTCAACCAAAGAAGGGTCAGAGAGGGTTCTTGGAAGAATTTCCGGGGACCGAGGGTTCGAGATTCTGCAATGTGGATCAATGGGTTCGGAGATTGTGCGACGGAGAATGGTGGGTGGGAGTTGGATTTTCTTGAAACCCTGGAGAGAATGGCCACTGGAAGAAACAGGGGATGGTGATAAGTTTGGTTTCTTGGAAACAGGGGATGGTGATGAGAAGAGTAGCTTTCTCTTTGTGGACCCACTTGTGTTGCCAGAGATTTCTTGGTGGTCAATGGTGGTGGGTTCTTGGTGGGTGATGGTGGTGAGATATGTGCTGTTATCTTCTTCTTGAATTTGCATCATTGTGGGTTACTCTGTTTTTGTGTCTCTGTTTGTTTTAGAGTTGATGAGTGGGGAATGGGAGGGTGGGGTGCATATATGTATACATATAGACTAGTTTAGTAGTTATACACATGCATACACACAAATAATATGGAATCTTGAGATTCAGTTTGTGTAGATTATGTTGAGAGTTGGGGGTATATTCTGTCTGGTGGTTATGGAATCTTTTTCTGTTACTATTATAAAAGATGGAAATGCTTAAATGGTAGTAGTAGTATGGTACACATGCTGGTACGAAAAAGAAGCGGAATAATATATTTTTTTATTTTAGGAATTAATGATTTTACATTTGATGAAATTTATTAGGACGTATGTTTACTTGAAAAATTCTTTCGAAGAGTTGCATGTTAGACAGGGGATTGCAGAGTTTTTCTTTAGTCTGGTATGGAAGGCTCATAAAACAACCTCAATTTCCTCAAAAACTCCACACCTAGACTTAGATAGTACACCATTTGACAACATATGCCCTTTACATGATAAAATGGGCTCCTCTAGAATCAAATATATAAAAGAATATGATCCTCAAAGTTATTTCATGGGGACACTACAAGGTAATAGAGCTATGAACCTAAATTTGTCTTCCAAATTAATCAATTATGTAACTTATCTGTATCAAACTGGATAAGTTTTGAAGGCTTTTCATTGCTCAAAATACAGTATAATGTAAATTATGTAATAGTAGTAATTAAGTTGATATATATATATATTCCATCGCTTGGAACTTATAGATTATTAGCAGATATCAAATAATTAATTTTCATCAAGGGAAGAATCCGATTAGCAACTATAGTCTAATTTACATAACGGGAAGCAAGAATTTCGGACAATCATTTTAATGCATGAGAGTTAAAGAAGTAAAAAGGCAATTTAATTATAAATTTATAATGGTGTGTTAGGAAATATAGATTGTCGGTTTCATATAATATTGTTAATATATTTTTAGTAAAAAACAAATATGATGACAATCACGTAAATTCATTTTATCATTTTCACAAAAAAATTTAGCGTCTATTGTCGTTGAAACGTGAAACTGTAAAGTCAAAAAAAATGTTAAACGTATCTCATGAGAGATAAAAAAGTTTAAAAAAAAAAAAACAATTTGATTATAGTGGTATGCTATGGAAGACATATTGTCAGAGAAAATGTTGAACGTGTTTAATTGTAATCCCTTGGGCGAACAGAAAATTGACCAATTAATCGGCTGAAAGACACTTGCCAGGATCATATTTGTGTTTTAACATGCATCAACTTGTCCAATTGCGATGTAAACTGATGGTCCATAAGGATCTCAAGTAGTACTGTATAACAGTAAACAGTAAACTCTAACCAATCACTCGTATTCAGTACTTATGTAACTGAAAACTGTATACTGAATATGCTTTTATTGAATTTTTATTACCATCGTATTATTTGTACTGACAAAGTTGCCAGGACTATATCCTTCGTAATCTAGGTATCAATTTGGAAAGAACAAATTTTCAATCAACTAACAAGAAAATGACATGTGAAATCTTTTCCAAGAGCATGCTTTCAGTTATATGTATTCTCTAGGCAACATCAGATGAATAAGTGAAGCAGTTTATGACTAGTGAGTTGCCAGTAGTAGTAGTAGTATAGGCAACATATGCCCCTTACATGATAAAATGGGCTCCTCTAGCATAATATTTGTAAGAGAGTATGATCCTCCAAGTTATTTCACAGGGACTCTACAAGTTACTAGAGCCACGGACCTAAACTTAATGGGTGGAGATCCCCAGCAAGCAAACATACGATGTTTATGCATTTTGTAGCATATGATTTGGTAACCGTTAGATAAACTAACAGACGGCTAGGATTTTAAAAAAAGAAATGACGAGCCTCGATAAATCGGACTCTGCTAAATTACCACGGCTTGCCTACTCACAACCACAGAAAGAAGAGAAATTATTAATTTTATACTTACCCAGTTCTGTTTGGTCAAATAAAGTTGATAAAATTATTAAACCCATCTCATCTCTCTTTGCATCCATGTCCGTCAGGATATCTAGCAAACAAACCCCCAAATTTCTTAAATACACTCTTCTCTCCACCTTATTCACTCTACACAAAACCCATTACAACAATCTCACTTCTCCCCAAACCCCACAAAAACCTAATTTCAAATTTTCAATTTTGCCCAATTTCATGTTCAATCAACCCCATTTCAAGAACCCATCTTTCTCAATCGCAATATCCTATAAAACCCAGATCAAGAACCTGATAAAACGCAAAATTCAGTTGATTTTGAAAATGTACAAAACCCTATTTAGGTTTCGGATGATTATGGTACAGTCGCTACTCCATGTTTGTTGGCAAAGATGTTAGCTCTTGCTAATATGAGCAAAAATGAAAAAGATGTTATTGCTTCAATTGATGGATACACGAGCCGCGATAATTTAGCGGGACCCGTATACGAGCCATGGTAAATTACCGAGACTCGTCTATTTTTTTAAATCTACACCGTTGGTGTCCTGANAAGAAATCTTGTTAGATGATTCATTAACATTCTTTTAGGAAACTAAGTGGTCGTAAACAACGAATGTAACCCTAATCACTGGAAAAGCAAGGTACTTTTACGTCTTTTTAACAGAACTTCCTACAAGTAATCGACAGACGCGATGAACTGAACACAGAAATTTGAAAAGAGAAATCCAGAGCAAAGACTGATCAACTGCTTGAATGTGAATTCTCCCCCTTCTCTTAGTGTAGTTTGTATGATCAAATGAGCTTATAGTAGCAGGAGTTTCCAGAAAGAAGAATATGATAAGCTTTCCTACAGGGACACTTGAACTTGATATTCAGGCATTCCCCAGTTTTAGCCACACTCACTGCTTCATCAATTTCATTCTCAGCTTCAGAGCACTTTTTTCCCTGCATTTCATAACATGATAATCAAAAAAACATTATGCAATTTCAAGAATAATCACAAACATATATCAAATATTCCCCAACAAAATCATAGCAAGTATATAAGATTTTGAATAATTCAAGATTAACCAAGCTTTTATAAACATAAAAATCAAACAACAATAAACCATACAATTTATATTTTATCACATAAAAAAACACAACAGAAATATCATTTAATTCAAGAAATAAAGAAAATGAGACCTTGGGATTTTCAGTTTTATGTGTACATCCACAGCCTTTGTGTTCTTGTTCTTCTTTACCATCTTCTTGTTCTTGGTCATCTTCCATTTCAAGAGCTTCACTAAACCATTGACTCATCTGTCTTAAGCCCTTCTTGATCTTCTTCAATTCCTGCAAAACCAAGTATACAATTATCTCTACAAAAATCCATAAAATAAAGAATGATACACACATAACATACGTACACAAAGAACATAATGTGATTAACTAACCAATGAACTAGGGCTCTCTTTTGTCTCAGAACCAATCTTCCCTGAACTCATAGCATCAGACATTTTTCGCCTAAGCACAGGCCCGCGAGGAGGCAGAGAACTGGGAGTAGTTTCCACCACATTCCCCACAGGCACAATTTTCTTTTCACTTTCCGGAGATTTTCCCTCAACCAAAGAAGGGTCAGAGAGGGTTCTTGGAAGAATTTCCGGGGACCGAGGGTTCGAGATTCTGCAATGTGGATCAATGGGTTCGGAGATTGTGCGACGGAGAATGGTGGGTGGGAGTTGGATTTTCTTGAAACCCTGGAGAGAATGGCCACTGGAAGAAACAGGGGATGGTGATAAGTTTGGTTTCTTGGAAACAGGGGATGGTGATGAGAAGAGTAGCTTTCTCTTTGTGGACCCACTTGTGTTGCCAGAGATTTCTTGGTGGTCAATGGTGGTGGGTTCTTGGTGGGTGATGGTGGTGAGATATGTGCTGTTATCTTCTTCTTGAATTTGCATCATTGTGGGTTACTCTGTTTTTGTGTCTCTGTTTGTTTTAGAGTTGATGAGTGGGGAATGGGAGGGTGGGGTGCATATATGTATACATATAGACTAGTTTAGTAGTTATACACATGCATACACACAAATAATATGGAATCTTGAGATTCAGTTTGTGTAGATTATGTTGAGAGTTGGGGGTATATTCTGTCTGGTGGTTATGGAATCTTTTTCTGTTACTATTATAAAAGATGGAAATGCTTAAATGGTAGTAGTAGTATGGTACACATGCTGGTACGAAAAAGAAGCGGAATAATATATTTTTTTATTTTAGGAATTAATGATTTTACATTTGATGAAATTTATTAGGACGTATGTTTACTTGAAAAATTCTTTCGAAGAGTTGCATGTTAGACAGGGGATTGCAGAGTTTTTCTTTAGTCTGGTATGGAAGGCTCATAAAACAACCTCAATTTCCTCAAAAACTCCACACCTAGACTTAGATAGTACACCATTTGACAACATATGCCCTTTACATGATAAAATGGGCTCCTCTAGAATCAAATATATAAAAGAATATGATCCTCAAAGTTATTTCATGGGGACACTACAAGGTAATAGAGCTATGAACCTAAATTTGTCTTCCAAATTAATCAATTATGTAACTTATCTGTATCAAACTGGATAAGTTTTGAAGGCTTTTCATTGCTCAAAATACAGTATAATGTAAATTATGTAATAGTAGTAATTAAGTTGATATATATATATATTCCATCGCTTGGAACTTATAGATTATTAGCAGATATCAAATAATTAATTTTCATCAAGGGAAGAATCCGATTAGCAACTATAGTCTAATTTACATAACGGGAAGCAAGAATTTCGGACAATCATTTTAATGCATGAGAGTTAAAGAAGTAAAAAGGCAATTTAATTATAAATTTATAATGGTGTGTTAGGAAATATATATTGTCGGTTTCATATAATATTGTTAATATATTTTTAGTAAAAAACAAATATGATGACAATCACGTAAATTCATTTTATCATTTTCACAAAAAAATTTAGCGTCTATTGTCGTTGAAACGTGAAACTGTAAAGTCAAAAAAAATGTTAAACGTATCTCATGAGAGATAAAAAAGTTTAAAAAAAAAAAAACAATTTGATTATAGTGGTATGCTATGGAAGACATATTGTCAGAGAAAATGTTGAACGTGTTTAATTGTAATCCCTTGGGCGAACAGAAAATTGACCAATTAATCGGCTGAAAGACACTTGCCAGGATCATATTTGTGTTTTAACATGCATCAACTTGTCCAATTGCGATGTAAACTGATGGTCCATAAGGATCTCAAGTAGTACTGTATAACAGTAAACAGTAAACTCTAACCAATCACTCGTATTCAGTACTTATGTAACTGAAAACTGTATACTGAATATGCTTTTATTGAATTTTTATTACCATCGTATTATTTGTACTGACAAAGTTGCCAGGACTATATCCTTCGTAATCTAGGTATCAATTTGGAAAGAACAAATTTTCAATCAACTAACAAGAAAATGACATGTGAAATCTTTTCCAAGAGCATGCTTTCAGTTATATGTATTCTCTAGGCAACATCAGATGAATAAGTGAAGCAGTTTATGACTAGTGAGTTGCCAGTAGTAGTAGTAGTATAGGCAACATATGCCCCTTACATGATAAAATGGGCTCCTCTAGCATAATATTTGTAAGAGAGTATGATCCTCCAAGTTATTTCACAGGGACTCTACAAGTTACTAGAGCCACGGACCTAAACTTAATGGGTGGAGATCCCCAGCAAGCAAACATACGATGTTTATGCATTTTGTAGCATATGATTTGGTAACCGTTAGATAAACTAACAGACGGCTAGGATTTTAAAAAAAGAAATGACGAGCCTCGATAAATCGGACTCTGCTAAATTACCACGGCTTGCCTACTCACAACCACAGAAAGAAGAGAAATTATTAATTTTATACTTACCCAGTTCTGTTTGGTCAAATAAAGTTGATAAAATTATTAAACCCATCTCATCTCTCTTTGCATCCATGTCCGTCAGGATATCTAGCAAACAAACCCCCAAATTTCTTAAATACACTCTTCTCTCCACCTTATTCACTCTACACAAAACCCATTACAACAATCTCACTTCTCCCCAAACCCCACAAAAACCTAATTTCAAATTTTCAATTTTGCCCAATTTCATGTTCAATCAACCCCATTTCAAGAACCCATCTTTCTCAATCGCAATATCCTATAAAACCCAGATCAAGAACCTGATAAAACGCAAAATTCAGTTGATTTTGAAAATGTACAAAACCCTATTTAGGTTTCGGATGATTATGGTACAGTCGCTACTCCATGTTTGTTGGCAAAGATGTTAGCTCTTGCTAATATGAGCAAAAATGAAAAAGATGTTATTGCTTCAATTGATGGATACACGAGCCGCGATAATTTAGCGGGACCCGTATACGAGCCATGGTAAATTACCGAGACTCGTCTATTTTTTTAAATCTACACCGTTGGTGTCCTGATCCAAAGGCTTAGAAACAATAGGCTGGAAAATGCTTATCCAACATACATATTCCCTAGGACCCAAACTTAATTGTCTTTCAAATTAATCAACTATGGTCTATGTTAAATTCTTTTGAAGTTCCTTACCAAACAGTAAACATATCTTATACTAATTAAATTTATTCTATAATGAGTAATCCTAGGGAATCAAAAAAATTTGAAATTTCCAAAGAGTTTTTCAAAAAATTTCACAAATGACACATGTCTTGTTCTGATTGATTGTGAAAGTAATTAATAAAATAGACTCCACTACATTCAAATCAATCACATTAATTAAAACTCCCCATCTTACTATATATATCATGTCACATCAATTTTAATTTTTTTTAAAAAAAAATATTTAATTTCCTAACATTACTCATCTATGTATATATAATGTATAATATATAGTATATTCATATTATGGAACATAATAATAAATTTTAATTTTGAGTGTGCGTATACATTAGGATTTTTCAGTATATGGTTAACATGTCGCATGCACGTCTTTATCCGCAACTCTAATAATTAGCATTGATAACTGTACATGCATGTCTACATGAATATATACGTGCATGAATATATATTTTTAATTTATAGTGTAACTATAATATTGGTCAATGATATCTTTTATTTTGCTTCTATTTTGAAGTGCTTTGCATGAATAATTTAAAATAGCGTAGTCAAAATCAGTTTCAATATGATATTTTTCTCCGATATAATAGTATTATTAGCTAGGAATGGATTTAGATGGACGTGTTTTTCTTATAAAATGTATAATTTATTAAAATTATAATAATAATTGTTACAGAAACATAAAATTATCTTTATAAAAATTTTAAAACCAGATACAATGCAAGAACTGAATAGAAAATGAATTATGTAGAGTCAAGGAAAAGATTTATCCATTCAATCATGGTACAATTGGTTGGGAGAGAGAATCTATAGAATCTTGATTCCTAGAACATGTCTTAACACCCTTATTTTAACTAAACGTATGTTATTAAAACTAATTAATTATAATTATCCTTATAAGATCACTTAACATACGCTCTAAACCGGTTACCAAGTGGTAGACAATAATTAGCTAACACTTGCATTTTTTTTAACTGGTTTAGACACTTACATTCACATTATGTTGAGCACTAACTTCTAATTTTATCAGGTAAACTACATAAAAAGAATATGCTAATGAAAGTTGCAGATTCGGATCAGAGGAAGAATCCCCGATATAGAGATGAAATATTCTCCCTCCATCCTTAAATTATCTGTCATATTTAATTTTTATGTTGTCAAATTTATCAATTTTTGACTGAAAATGACATATAGTATATAGTTGAAAAAAATTATAAAAAATAAATCATCAAAAAGTATATCTAATCTATTTTAAAATGTACATTTCATGTTTTCAAAACTATAAAAGAATAATTTTTAATTCTCAGTCAAAATTCAGTCAAATTGATCATAAAAAAGTTAAATAAGACAGTTAATTTGGGAACATAATAAATATATATACTTCACATCGGATTATAATTAATTATTATATAATTAAATAAAATAAATCTTGCATCCACATAGATATAATCAATCAAAATCTATTATATTATTATATTAATAATAACATATTATTTAAGAAATTATTTTGGTACTAATTTATAACCTCCACTCTTTACCTGAACTTGTTTTTATGTGTAGAATTACGTGGAACGATGCGTGTAGAAAACAACATATAATTATTGGAATTAAATTTGCACTCTATTATTGGTGTATTCTCTTTTTAAATGCAAACATATGATCTTTACTCTAATATTATGTTTGGTTGGGGATAAAGAACGGAATAAAATGAAATGGATGAAATTAAAAGGAAAATAATGGATATTTGAGAAAAAATAATAGAGTGCAAATTTGTTATGATAAGAAATGTGAAAAAAATAGATTTATTGGAGAATTGAGCATTCTTTTACAAATTGAGAGTTTAAATTGTAGTTTATATTGTTAGGAATGAAATGGAGACAATAATAAATTTTTTAAACATTTACCCCACGGTNGAATGAAATGGAGGTAGTAATAAATTTTTTAAACATTTACCTCACGGAAATTCAAATTTCATTTCATTCCTTTTAATTTAATTTATCTCAACCAAACATAACATCAAACAATGTACCTATTACAATATGTTTTTTAATTCACTTTTTGTGCAAGCGCAAACGCATACAACACATAACGAACATTCGGTGCTTGCGCGGCAATTAGCTAGGTTTGGAATTTGCATTAAATCTCTAGTGTTATTACACATCACATGGAGTTTAAATAGAGATGAGAGCTAATTGAGTGGTGCTTTTGAGTTACTCTTATCAAAGGGGTTTGATCAATGATAATCATTTGCTGGATAATCCAGCGAATGATATTCTAGCCATTGAATCATGTGTACGGTCATGATTTAAAAAAAAGTAACAAGACGCTGTTGATAATCGCGGCTCGTGTACGGGCCGTTGTTAATAATTGCGGCTCATTCTTGTTTTATCAAAAGAAATCCTAAATCGAACCCAATTGATACATACACGCATACACACTAGGGGTGAACATGGGTTGGTTCGGGTCGGGTTTTCGTCAAAACTCGACCCAACCCGATTAGTTCGGTTTTATAAAAAATCAACCCATTAATTGTAAAAAAAAATCGTAACCCAACCCAATTAGTTCGGTTTTTTATAATCGTAACCCAACCCAGAAATTTCTGCACTGTTGCAGAAATTTGTAAAAAATATTCTGCACTGTTGCAGAAATTTATATAGTGCAGAAATTTATATAGTGCAGAAATTTGTAGAAAATATTCTGTACTGTTGCAGAAAATTTATATAGTGCAGAAATTTGTAGAAAAAATTCTACACTGTTGCAGAAAATTCTGCTTGTTGCAGAAAATGTTGCAAGAGCCGGAAAGTGTTGCAGAATGTGTTGCAAAAAATTTATATAGTGCAGAAAATTTATATAGTGCAGAAATTTGTAGAAAATATGTAAAAAATATATAGAATATGCAGAAAATATGCAAAAAATTCTGCATTTTATGTAATCGGTTCGGTTCGGGTTGGGTAAGGGTTAAAATTTGTTAAACCCTTACCCAACCCAATTAGTTCGGGTTTTTTAAAAATTAACCCATTTATATTTCGGTTTCGGACGGTTCGGTTTATTCGGCCGAAAAAAGGGGCGGGTTGGTTCGGATTGGCGGTTTAATCGGATTTTTGTTCACCCCTAATACACACACCATACATATATGTATAAACACAGCTAAAGCATATCAGCATGTATATACATGATTAAAAGCATGTGTTAAGCATGAAAATACACAACGAATCACATAGCCAAAGCAACAAATCACATCCAAAAATAACAAATCAATCAAAATTTTACAAATCAATCGAAGTAGGGTACCTGTGTTGAAGTTTTGTGATATGAAGGAGTAAAAATTCACAACAAACTACTTCAATCAGTCGAATTGGGGTCTAGTTCGTAGGGTTCTAAGAAGATGTATGTACCATGTGTGCATATGTATGTATCAATTGGATTCGATTTAGAGTTTTGGGCAAGATAGGGCGAGCCATTATTATTAACAGCGGCCCGTACACGAGCCGCGGTTAATAACAGCGGCCTACTCCTATTTTTTTAAATCTCAGCCGTTCCTGGAATGATCTAATGGCTAGAGTATATATCATTTGCTAGATAAAATTTATCCAGTAAATGATTGTCCTCGATCAAGCCCCATTAACAAATACTATACTCTACTACTTTTCTTCTCAAGTCATTTGTAGTCTTGTAAACATAGTATGAGACTAGCGGTATAAGAGCATCTCCAATGCAGGCCCAAGTGCTGTATTGGGGAATGTGTGTAGGATCTCATTTCTATTTCTTGCACTAAAGTAAACAACAGATTTGGCCAGGGCCCAAGTTGGTGGGGTCTAGCCAACTCAAATAATTTTTTCTGATTTTTTTTATTTTGTAGTTATATGTAGACTAGTGATATCAATTCCTTGTACATGTGTTTTTCTGAAAACACAACATATATATTAATTTTCTGAAAACATAACGTATATATTAACGTTAATATTTTTTTTCTTGTAATGTTGTCGTTGTACTAGCCATTGGAATGTATTCCTTTTTTCCTCTATATAACATATTTGTTTCAGCATCATTTCATAACTCATTTCCATAATTCACAATCATCATCAAAGTATACAATATGGATTACAACTGTTTAGTGGCTGAAGAAATTATTGAAGAGTTGTTACATGACAATTCAATGGAAGAATGTCGATTACAACTCTTCAATCAACTTTATGGAGAAGGCTCATCATCCACGCCACGAAGGGTGATAAATAGAGACCATGAATCAACTCATGATCGTTTAGTGAAAGATTATTTTTCAGAAAATCCAGTATATTCTCTTGAGACATTTCGAAGAAGGTATCAAATGAGAAGACATATTTTTCTTCGTATTGTAGATGCTTTTTCAAATTTAGATCCATATTTTCAGCAAAGTGTTGATGCATTGGGAATAAAAGGTTTATCACCTTTACAAAAATATATGGCGACCATACGTATGTTGGCATATGGAATATCTGCAGATGTTGTTGATGATTATGTGCGTATTGGTGAGTCAACTGCGATTGAGTGCTTGAAAAAATTTGTCACTGATGTCATTTTGATATTTGAGAGTGAGTACTTACGAAAGCCAAATTCAAATGATGTACAACGTCTACTAAAAATGGGTGAGGATCGCGGATTTCCCGGTATGATGGGCAGTATTGATTGCATGCATTGGCAATGGAAAAATTGTCCTAAAACATGGAAAAGAATGTTCATAAGTGGCCATAAAGGAGTTCCGACAATTTTACTTGAAGCAGTTGCCTCATCGGACCTATGAATATGGCATGCCTTTTTTGGAGTAGCAAGTTCTAACAATGATATAAATGTGTTAGATCGATCACAAGTATTCGATGAAGTGCTAGAAGGTCATGCACCTAAAGTAAACTACAACATTAACGGTAGTGACTATAATATGATATATTATTTAACGGATGGAATATATCCTGAATGGACAACCTTTGTTAAAACGATTCCCCGTCCCCAAGGTGATAAGAGAAGATTATTATCAAAATATCAAGAAGGGCAACGAAAAGATGTCGAACGAGTATTTGGTGTGCTACAGTCACGATTCTCAATTGTACGTAGTCTAGCACGATTTTGGAACAAAGGAGATCTCGCTAAAATAATGAGAGTGTGTATCATCATATTACATAATATGGTTGTCGAGGATGAGAGAGACATGTATGCTACTCCAATCGGTCCGCTACCAACTTATGATGATGCAATAAATGGTTTATCACAACCAAACCTAGAGGAAGAACCGTTTGTCCCTTATGAAATGTATATCTAAAATAATATTTNTTATCACAACCAAACCTAGAGGAAGAACCGTTTGTCCCTTATGAAATGTATATCCAAAATAATATTCGAATTCACGACAGACAGAAGCATCGACAACTACAAGCTGATTTGATTGAGCATATCTCACAACTTCATAATAATCATTAATTTATTTCATATGTAATGTTTTTAATTTTATATATTTCATATTCTTCTAATGCATGCTTTTATTATGTAATTCAATTTAATTATGACTTTTTTTATTTATAAATTTTATTTTTTAAATAATTATTTATTATTTAATTTATATTATTACAGTATAAAAATATATTATTTAATCATTAATAGTTATAAAAAATGATATATAAAGTAAATAAATGGGACCTATTAAAAAATGGACTTGGGTTTTGGATTGGAGGGAGTTGGACAACTTTTTTTATAAAACCAACTTTTGTTTATATGGCATATAAATGGGTCCCAAAAGAGTTGGACTTGGGTTTTTGCATTGGAGATACTCTAAGGTCATACACATCCAGCTCAGCGGAGTTATCTATGAGCCCGTTTGGTTGCTTATTTTCAGAAATAAGTTACTTATTTTTGAAAATAAGTATGTAGATGTATAGGATCTGTTCGGTGATTAGTGAGTAGCGGTTAGCTGTTAACTGAATCGGATTAAATTAACTGTTTTGACTAGCTGATTTGAATAGTTATTTTGACTAATTGATTAGATTAATTGTTTTAAATAAAACTGTTTGGTAACTAGCTATTTGAATTAGTTGTTTGTATTTTAACTAGGCACGTGACAATCATTTAATTGAAAAAATTCATAAAACTAGCTTTTTCAAAATTAGCGTATTGAGTCCAAACCGCAATTTCAAACAGCTAATTACGAAACACCAATATTAAAAATTTCATCGAGTCAAATCTCTAAGTTCCCCCAAACCTCTAATTTGCCCTCAAACATCTAACTTCCAAATACGACCATAATTTTTTTTAAATTAATATTTATTTTTAAAAAAAACTATACCTAATCTTAAATTTCTATTACAAATATTTATTTTCAAAAAATATATATACATATATTTTTTTAAAAAAATAAGTTACTTATTATTTATTATAAGTAACCCCAAAGTTTGGGTCATAATATTGTGCTTGGGAAGTGGGGGTTTCCCAAAATGAAGGTTTTTATCTTTTTGTTCTAATTCTAACTATTATCTGGACATTTTATTATAATATATAATAAATAGTTTAATAATTTTTGAAAATAAAACAAATTACATATAATATACATATAGAGATAAAAAATTAATTAGTGAAATATCATATCACATAAATTTTACATTTCTAATTTTTGACAATTACTCTATTAAGCAAATCAACATCCTGATCGAGTTATCATATCATAATCATGCATAACTATAAGATTATTAGAGCATCACCTAATATATTAAATTTTATCAATAATTTATGTGTCGAAAAGATAATTAAATCAATCTTGGGAAACTCATTAGACTAAATTTCAAAGACACCACAAATAAAGTACGTTTTCTCCGGAAGGAAAAAGTTTACAAGCTATATATAACCACCAGGAAACCAGTAAATACATTAAGTAATGGAGTACACAGTCAAATTAGTTATGTCTACAAAACAAGGACATGTTTTACTTGCTATTCACATTTGTCATGTCCTTTAAGAGCGTTTATTGTTATTTGACCAACAAATATTCATTTTATCGACTATATTGACCATATATATTCTACCTAAATATATATGATCACTTATATGAAAATGTTATTTCTTTAAAAAAAAATCTCCATTAAAATACACAAACTATTAACGTATAATTAAGTTATAAATAATTATTTGACTTGTATTTATATCTTTATTTTATAATTATTAAATATAAATTTCTAAAAAACCGTTGATATTATACGGAATATATCCACATCCCACAAGCAAATGCTATAATCGATATGAGAAAGACAGATAAATTTAAAGCTGATGCAAGAGTCGCCAGATTAAAAGTACAAAACTATGAAAGATTAATAACCAAGCCACCTTGAGGTTATGAAATTAAAATGTGGTTCATGCTGACAACTCAAGCCACGTTGTGATTCATGTTTTGTGATTGAAGTCTCAGTTCAACCTTCAAATTCGACGGAATCAAAATAATTATATTTTACTTAGGTATGCGTTAATTGCACTAGTTTCATACTTTTTCTTTATTAATTTAGCTTATATCCTTATAAATGTGTATATGTTATAAGAGATTCCCGGGTGAGTCGAACTCAAGACCTAGGACGACTGAGATTAATAGCTGGTCTTCAAAACATTCGTGCTACTCTTTTGTATTAGACTCTAATTGAAGCTTAATTAGCATAAGCCAGAATTGAAAGTTATATACAATACATGGAAGAATAATATCAACCATTAAGAAATGAAGAAGAAGAATAAAAAGATGTCACGACTAAAAAAATGCTAAGAACGTGACAAAGAAATTATAAGGAAAACAATTAACTGCGTGTGATCCTTTTTTTTAATATAGAATGACGAGCACACGCACTGCACACGGGGAGAGCCAATGATAATCTGTGTTCAATGTACAAAGTACATATATTTGCTAAGGCTTTTATTTATGTAGAGGTATGCAAATGTGCAATAATTTTGATAAGAGAATTAAAATCTGCAAAAAATGTATAAATTTAGATTCTGAGAAAATATTGATTAAATTGGATAGAATGTTTATCTAGACATAGCTGTATGTTTATTTTATCATATAAGTAATTTATAATTAATATATATATATATATATTATTTTCAATTTATAAATAATTTATTATATAAGCTAAACTAACCTTAAAATGAAAAAATAATTTTGGTTTAAAAAATATTTTTAGAGAATGAAAACAAATTTTTTATGTTTTTAAAAAATCCAGTTTTTATTGAATAATTACAAATTTTGTTATTAAACTTCTTTAAAAGTAACTTTTTATATTTTACTTCAAAATATTACTAAATAGTCATATAATTTTTTCAATTGTAGAGAATAATTTTAAACGAACCTTAGTTATGTGGGAGGGTTGAAGCATGAAATAATTTAGAGACACATGTTATTGTCATATCTACTACCGAATCATATGATAAATGGGTTTTATTGTTTATATGATAGTCAGTTAGACATTATGAATAACAGCTATAATATTATTATTTTTTTGTTTTAAATTCAACATATATTTTTAATTATGTGTAGATTTAAATTTTGTAAATAATTATAATAAAAAATGTATCCTGCATTGCATGCAAATCTATATATTATCCAACTGGAAATGGAGATATTGGTGGCACCCAATTGTGCCACTTTCCACATGGCGCAGTAGTGGCGCACACATGCATGGTCTTTAACCAATAGCTACTAGCTATCCCCATCCATGATCCAACTAGTAATATATTTGCAAAATATGTGTGTGTAGATATATCTCATATATTTATCTGCATAAATTATAACTAAATTATATGTGTTCATAGTGTGACGCAAAAGTACTGTGGATTGTTGAGTTGGGAAAGTTGGGAGAGAAAATCCAATTCTAAATATATTAATAGGTATTTAATTTTTAGTGTTTAAAATATTTTAATCTATACTATATTATTAAAATCGCAAGATAAATGTTTGGTCTGTCGTTGGTCATTTTGTCTTTCACTCAACTTCAAATACATGTTTGTCTCCTACTCAATTTCAAACATACTCTTTTAAATAAAAAATAGAGTTGTATTTATAATATACTAACATGTTTCAATTTACTCATTCTTCAACTTCTTTCATTTATTTAAAATCTTGACTTATTAATTAAATTTTATGAATATTGAAATAATATTATTATTTTATTTATATCAATTAAATTTTACTACTATGTTATATATATATATATATATATATATTATCAATACTTTTATATTATATTATTATAAACAAACTTCTCATATATAGAGTTGTACTCACAATCTACTAACATGTTTCAATTTACTCATCACTCAAATATTTTAATTTATTTAAAATTACAATTTTATAAATAATATTTTTGATTAATAAATTATATTAATATTTTATCTATATTAAAACATATTTTTTATTTAAATTTTCATTAAAATATTTTTAATATATTTGAACTCTTTTTATTAATAAAAATTTCCTAAACTATACTTTATTATTAATGTCGTAGTGACAAATCATTGGTCGGTCGGTCATTCATCTGGTATAGTCTGTTTGTGTCTCACTCAATTTCAAATACACTGTTTTAATTAAATTTTAATTAAAATATAGAATTGTACTTATGATCTACTAATTAACATGTTTTAATTTCATCATTGTTCAAATACTTTAATTTATTTAAAATTATAATTTTATAATTAACTTTTTAAATATTAAAATAATATCTATACTATATTTATCATACACAACTTCAAACACACTTTTTAATTTTTAATTAGAATATACTATATCAAACAGATATATTATACATACAACTCTATTTAGAACAGATATATTATACATACAACTATATCATCGATATAGTGCTTTTTTTTATACAACTGTTCACTGGTAATATTATTTTATATTTAAATTATAGATTATAATTTCTATTTTAGGAATAATATTATAATATAATTTTTATCTAATATAGTTGTATTAACATTTAACTTAATTTTATCACCGCTTTTTAATTTATTTTAAATTACAACCTATTAATCATATCTCATGAATATTAAAATAAAAAAATTAATTTAACATAATAATATATAAAAAAATTAGTAATAAAATAAATTACTATATTAAATTAAATAATCATATAAATTAATTAATATAAAATTTATTAATGTAGCCCTGTACCAAGAAAGATGTACGGTCTAATGAGTCTACTATGAAATATTTACTTATGGGTGGGACAAACTCTTCTATTCTGCTTCATGATTTCTCTTGGCTATATGGTTCATCGGGGGAGAGATCGAGCTTCAAGAAATAGTAAATGATCTTATCAATACATAAATGTATGATTCCCCAGAAATTTCAATTGCGCTCATGTTCATTACTTAATGAATTGGGTTTTGTACGGGTTATAAGCTAGTATTAGATGATAGATATAACNCTAATATTATATGATAGATATAACGATTATAGTGATTTTACATGCTCTACGCAGCCAAGTGGGGGTCGAGACTCGAGCGGGAGGTGGTACGAGTTTGATGGTATAAATTGAATTCCATGTGCAGCATTTCATGTGGTGGGAATCAATTAGGGTCATCTATCTATAGCATTTTCTTGTTCTATGGTTTACTAATTTTAACTAAAAGTATCCGCATTATTGCTATTTGAAGAAGCACACATACACATTATCAGAGTCTTTGGTTAAACTAATTTAAAGAATAAGGTGCTATATTTTTCAAAACATATATATGTACATATTTTAATGAATATATAAATTTAATCTCTCATGCTTAGTTAATAAAGGTCAACCACTGAAGTAAAATTTTACACAATAAAAAATAAAAAAATAAGGATAAAACATATAATTACATAAGTAAATATATGCATTTATAATAATATACTCAAAATTTTAAAAGAAAAATAATCTAAATCTAAATAATACATCTAAGGATGACCTTGGTCTCATTTTTCTATTTGAATTTAATTTAAAATTTTAAATTTAATCAAAATTTGAATAATTAAAAGAATTTGAATTTGAATTTCTTAAATCCAAAACATTCCAATACTATTATAAATTTGAAAATTGGAAATGATAATTTAATTCATTCATATTATTTTAAATTTATCATTTGAAATGAAATATATATTTTCAAACGCTATTTTAGAAATTTTATAATTAATTTTACTCCAAAATATATAATTATACTTTTTTTGGACAATAACTAAAAATTATGCATGCATACACTTTTACTTAGTTTTTGAATTTTAATTTTTCCATATTGGCGTTTTACTTTTATCTATGTGATAATATGGGGTATTTATTTGATCGTTGTGCTACTCCCAGGTCCTAATATACAGAATGGGCAAAGGGCAAGTAATTAAACCGAGACAATACTCGTGTGTTCTTAGTTAAGGTCAACATATTTAACTGTCACCTGGTTGGAAATAACAACAAAAACATGTTTAGTTGTTCACTATTGGCTGCTATGTGCAAGTATAACAATTATATACTGTAGCTAACTCTTCTCAAAACTTTACTTAATTCATATAAAATTAAGATATTATGTATATGTACAATACTTATTCTTCAATATATATATATATATATATATATATATATATATATATATATATATATATATATATATATATATA
>QRFB01003935.1:0-20244 GCA_008931105.1 Oenanthe javanica | reverse complement strand
AAAATATATTGTATTTTATTTAGCTTTACTGAGTCATACTTGCAAGTACAAGTTATAGTGTGAATGTCAAAAGTCTTCAGTATGAAAAAGAAAAGAGATTGTGAACTTAATTGTTTATCTAATCAGTGGAAACATCTTGATGCTATTTAGCCATGTATTCTTCATGCATGATTTTCCTTTCGTCCTAAATTGAAACTAACTTGTGTTTTTTCATTTCTAATATGTGATTATAATCTCCTCCGTCACAACTCACAGTCTCTGTGTAGTTTGATCCTACTATCATTATAACCTTTCACATTCATATATTTGTTTGTTTGTTTACAATTCAAGAAAGTATCCAACTTGTTTGATAGTTTGTACTATCATTTTTTTGAATAATTGAATAATAAAAGCAAGAAGCAAGAAATTAAAACAGAGGCAATTGGTCTATACTCTGCGATAGTTAACCAGAAAAGAACCCACCTCTTTCTGGATCAGCTAAAAACTACAGAGTACTAGACAGTGGAGAAAAGAACATGATCAACTTTAAGAACTAAGACAACATAAAGATTGAAGAATTTTCCAGAAGAGCCTTGTGATAAAAATTCTGGCAACTAAATACTCAGCTTTCTTGTTATACCCAGTTAATATAACTGGGGCGGAGGGTGACAAGTCATCACCCACTCACCCCCATGTAACTTTGCGTTTCTAAACAGCCATCAGACCGGATTTGTCGTAAAATTGAGATTCTCCTTCCAAAAAATGTAGACAACGGTGAAGATCAAGCAGTCAATATGTCCTTGTAGAGAGTTTCGAAGACTTCCATGTTTTGAAGCTGCTGCCATGGAGAGAATGACATTTCACCCCCATGTTTTGACTTCTATGTTTCTACAACTGAAGTACTTGTACAAACGGACCTGTCTCTTCTATTTAAATAACTAATTTACACTGTTCTGTAAACCAGGTTATAATACTGGGGGGACAAACGAATGCAATCAACCATTTTGGAGAGGGTCTCAATCAGAGAATGCCAAGGTAAATGTTATATATAAACCTTCAAAATCATAAATGAGTTGCTTCAAATGCCAAGGTTAATGTTATATTTCACTCCATCTGGAGCTCAAGCTTCAGGCAATTATGCCACAGCTTCAAGCATGCCAGAAAAGTCTTCTTCCCTGGTCAGCGCCATTACTTCTCGAGCTGGTGTTCTTAGTTGCCGCTGGGGACACCCATGCTAGCAACAGAGCAACTGCAATGTATCAGTATATTGTATTAAAATTATATATATCAATAAAAAAGAAAAATAGTTCATCCTTTTTTCTGTCAAAAGTTTCAGTTCAACAAAATCTCGTCTCCCTCAACTTGCCTGCAATTTCCTTTTCCTTTTACTAATGGTAAGTGCATTTTTTACCCATGTCAATAACATTTGTCCATCAGCTTAAGGTGAAAGTTGATGAGATTTATTTACTTGAATAAATCAAAAAGTGCTTCTTGAATCTTGATACCAGTTATATATATGTGTGTGTGTGTGTGTTTCTTCCTAACCCTGAGGCCTGAGGGTTGTGCAATTCGATTACGTATGCAAAGTAAATCTTAATTTGATGCAAGAAATTAAATAGGTAATGTATACTGGACAATAAGATATTTAAACTGAGCATACTTTTAAATAGCAATACATATGAAAGTAACTCGAGCTATTAGAATTTTTTGCCATCACTTAATTTTATAGTCTTGTACAAGTTTCTGCCTTTCCTGAACATCTGAATACTAGATACATATCCCTACAGCCCCTCTTTTCTTCAGTCTTTGTAACCCATTTGCTTATCTTGACATTGTATAATAAATTTGATGGAAGTTTGCAGCCATTAATAATGTATTGAAGACTTCGCATGTACTTTGTTTATTCTGAGATAGACGTCTCATTCTTGAAAATGTATCCAGTCTGGGCAAAATGATCTTTCACCAGCGCAAGAGCCCTAGAGCGATGGGAAATCTTGTTCTTTTCTTCCTTGGGCATCTCAGCATACCTACAAGGGCATATTAATCAGCTGTGTTGTCTAATGCCATACAGTAAATAAATGTATAAAACTATGTGAAGATAAGCATATAGATGGAAAATTTTCTGCTTACGTCTGATCATAGCCTTCTGGCTGAAAGATTGGATCCCAACCAAAGTCATTTGGTCCCCTTGGAAGAACTATCTTACCCTGGAATGTTAAAGACATTAGTCTCATATGTATAAGCAATTACAGGAAAAAGGCTCCAAAATAATTTTTTACCCTTTGATTTCTTTAGCACCGATACTCAACATAAAAATAATCATATTTTAGTAATCATATGTACTAAATGCACATCAAGACAGTCATGTCAACTTGAAGGATGAGTCTAGTTCAATGAAGTTGGAACCACAGGGATTGTACCTTAAGGTAAAAGGTAGAAGAACTGGTGATTAAAATGGCAGAACTCCTAGAAGTACAAAGGGATCTCTATGAAATAGTAGCTACTTTTTAGCCTACAATCATCAAGTAAACCTTTGCAACTTGGAAGTAAACAATTATGTGGTTGCTCTAATATTGAGGAAAATTTCTTGAAAGATCTTAATAATTAAATTCTGATTACAGAGATCCTAGTGAAAGGAAACTATAAGAATCTTCAAAGGACTAAAACAATATAATATGAATTAAAATGCATACCGCTGTCTCTCCTAGGAAAGTAAGTGGTTCCTCGTTTGGTCCAAGAGCAAGTGAAAAAACACATAATGCATAAGCTGATTTATCCTCGTATGCCAATAATAAATTATTCAGTCCTAGAAGTAGAGCGTTTGTTAATTGTTAAAAGGCATTCCAGAGCTGTGCATGTGAACATAAACAACAAAAGGTTAGAAATGAAAGGTAGTACAGTGTAAAAAGTAAGTACCTTCATGACCAATCTTCTGCAAAAACCACTTGCTGCAATGATAAATTTCACACAGAAGAGATTTTTAGAATATCCAGATAAAACTATAAAAGACAATATTTGACAAGAGCCATACCTACTTGTTGCTGCACACTGAATAATAAATTTGGAGAAGCTAAATTCTATATTTTATCGCAACTTTGACTAAAACTAAGAACAAGATACTTCTATTTGCTTGGGAAATAAAAATAAAAAACCTCTGGATTTAACATTTTCTAAAATGGGAATAAAAGCTTAAAATGATAAATAGAAACCGTGGTGATTGTATGGAGAAGAGATAACCTTGGCAAGAGCAAATTGACATTATATTATCTCGTTTAGACTGCAAAATTTTTCCAGAAGTAAACTCTAAGCATGCTCTATATGTATCATGAACTATGGTACTTCCAATCTATGAGGATAAAGTGGTGCTTAACTACGGAACAATAAGTACCAAAAAAATAACTAATAGAGAAGAATTTGAATCAGACTACAAGGCTTAAGCCAACAACTAAGTCCTTAACGAGGAGATATCAATACGTATTGACGTACAACAATATTTTTAAAGGGAAATAATATCTGCATCACTGTGAAGTTTCAACATGATTAACACTCTCATGAAGCTGCAGTCACCGCTCTGTTACGCAAATTACAACATTTTTACTAAATATTTTTTTTAAATAGATTTCTTGGCCATTATGAAAAAAGAATTGAATTGAGTTCCAGTTGATGAAGGTTCCTCTATTGCACATATCAGTGACAATATTGTTTATAAAATTATAAAATTTTAACAGTAATCTAAAAGAAAATTATTTCACAAACTCCAAATCACATAAGTAGATTACGCAATTAGCATACGGGAAAAAGGTCTCAACTTTATTTTTTTTCTCATCACAAATATAGTTTTTCTATGTAGATTATAGATATAGAAGTATCTTTGAAAGGTAGTAGGTAACTGATAAAAATTTACTAAATCATATTTTGAAAATAGGCTGGCCTAACAGACTAGTTTTATCAATGCTCTGATGGGTTCCGAGTTCCGACGTTCGCTCCGGTAAAGAAATGTAGAAATGTCAGAATGTAGAATATAGATTCCTACGTGATAAGTACAAGATAGATATAAAGGCACCTGCCTAAACAAGTATAAAATGTGACCATCAGAAGATGTTCATGAAACCTGGCTTTAACCGCTGGAACTAAAGTCAAGGGGCACATAGCCTCGTCACTAAAGGTTCGAATACTCTCTAGGATATAAAAAGGTTTTATAATGGATTAATGGTGAACCCAAAAACTATTGATGCAGGACAACTCACTCGTGAAAGTGATGATATATGATATAAATATGATAATAGATACGATACGCTAATAGATATAACTTGGTTGAATGAACCGCAGAATACCCACTTCAATTTTCAAAGATATGAACCGCAGAATGGAGAAAAGCTATGGATCGCAACCCATAAAAGAGACCCAATTCAATTTTCAAAGATATTCTCAATAATCAAGTCTAATTTAATATGGGGGGTTTACAATACTTATATAGAGAATAGAAACCCTAATCAAATAACCTAATGAACTATGGCCCGTTAACACTTGAGCTTATTATAAATAAACTACTTATTTAATAAACTAAAAGCCCCACATATAAAACATATAGATAAATCTATACTAAACAAATATAATCCAATTAATAGCATATATATTAATTCTTTATTCTCGTTCCCCATCATTCTCCCCTTGTTAGAAAAAACTCGACCACGAGTTTTGTAGAAATCAAGAACCATGCATAACTGGACTGGAATGAAGAAAAACTATTTGCACTTGTTCAAAAGCATTAACTCGGGCGCAAAGAACCATAGTTGTTAAGGCGTCGCCTAGGCGTCCAGGCGGTAAAAAATTGTTATGCGTCCACCCCGCCTAGGTTTCTGATGAACAATGGTCACCTAGTTCCGCCTAGTTCCGCCTAGTCCGCATAGTTCCGCCTAGTCCGCCTAAGTGCAGAAAATAGCTAGGCCCAATGTATTTATTTAACCTAACCCATATTTAAAAGCCCATGTAACTATGTAAGTCATATATTAATAATCAACAATTCAACAGCCGTCGGGGAAACCTAAAGAGGGAACAAGAAGACTCCTTACGGCTTACAGGTTTTTAATCTTCTTCTCTTCTTTTATTAATCTTGTTCTTCTCTTGTTTTAATCTGTCTCTTCTTCTATTAATTAATCTTTACATATATATATCATACACACACACACACACATATATAATTATATATATCTATGCATAATTGCATACATCATATACAGTTATACACACACACATACATATATGTTATATGTGTGTATCATATTCATATCTTGTTCTTCTATTGTTTTAACAGTGTATGCAATGGATGATTCGGGAAGAAGCAACGAAGTCTATGATCCAAAAATTGATCCTAAACGTAAGGCTAAATCATGATCCGGGATGGAAATATGGATATTGGCCTGATCCGGATATAAAAGGGGTAATTGAATGTATACTTTGTGGAAAACAAGTACACCAGGGGATTACTAGATTCAAGCAACACTTGGCTGCTGGTTATGGCGATGTAAGCAAGTGTCCCAAGACAACTACTGAAATTATGAGAGAAATGCGACTCGCATTGTTAAGCAACAAGCAAAAAAAAACCAATATCATTCCAGATTATGTTGATGAAGACACTGAAGAAGAAGTTCAAGAAGAAGTGATTCATGAGAGGCACAAGAATGGATAAAAACAAACTACTTTGGAAAACATTCGGAAGACACCGGAAGAAAAAGAAAGGGCACACTTACACATTGCAAAATTCTTCTATGCTTGTGGGATACCATTTAATGTCGCACACTCGAGACATTATGAAGTGATGATTGAGTCTGTGGGCCAATATGGACCAGGTTTAAAGCCTCCGTCATTTCACGAACTAAGAGTTCCATTACTTGAAAAGGTGAAGACACAATCAAAACATGAAAGTGCTTGGAAGAAGTATGGTTGTACTCTCATGGCAGATGGTTGGACGGATAGAAAAGGCAGACAATTAATCAACTTTCTTGCGAACAGCCCTGAAGGAACATTTTTTATGGGTTCTGTGAATGCTTCCAGCGAGTCACACGATCATTTGATGTTGGCAAACTTACTGCAAAGCAAAATTGAAGAGATTGGGAAGGAATATATAGTTCAGATGGTGACCGAGACAAGAGATTTAGTAAGTAGCTAAACTGATAATTATGAGCATAAGAGAGAAAATTTTGCAAGACAAATGGCAATTGATCAAAGCAAAACGAAGAGTCCTCGTAAGTATTTTACTATATAATTATTCATTTCAATACACAATTAATTATTTCAATTAATGTATGATATTTAATTTCTCATACAATCACATATGTTAGTTGATTGGTGGAGTGCTTTTGGGGGTCGTGGATCAGACCTTGCAATGATAGTAAAACGCATTGTTGGACTTTGTTGCTCATCATCAGGCTGTGAGCGAAACTGGAGCACTTTTGAATTCATAAGAATATCAAACTTCTAATTTATAAATAAAATGCTATATCACATGNCCCATGTTTAAAAGCCCATCTGCCCATGTAACTATGCAAGTCATATATTAGTAATCAACCATTCAGGTGATTTGTATTAGACTATTAGTTGCTTAATTTGTATGCTCAAGACTTATTTCATGTTGAATTTTAATTTATCTACTAGATTTTCTTTTGAAATATAATTAGAATGTTATAATTTTTATTTTGGTATAATATATAACTGTATGTATATATTATATATATATATAATAAATAAATAATATATATAACTAAACGTATAATCTGCTTAATGGACGACTAGGCGGGCGCCTAATCGCCTAGGCGGCTAGGCGGTACGCTGTCGCCTAGTCTCGCCTTGGCGCCTTGACAACTATGCAAAGAACCTTGAAAACTGGCTTGCAAGTGAAGGAGGCTGACACATATATTCTGGAATGATAAAGTAGATATGCTCAACCTCAATAATGTCACCATAAGCCATTTTTCCTTCTTGCACAATTTGAACACTTTCCACAAAATATTTCTCAACAATGTCATAAACTTCTTTTATTTTGTGCTCTATGCAACTCCTCGAATCTGGAACAACCACATTATCTTCGTGCAAGTGATCTCCCGTTCCTGTGTCTTCAAAATGTTGCTCAATTTCTTGTTCTTTGGCATTATTTGCATTCTCCAAACCTACAAGACGTTGAACTTGAGATGTAAGAGTCGCAAGATCCCTTTTTACCTCCTTGCACTTTTTAGTTCCTCAATTTCACGTGCATCCCTTTCTTTGCTCAACTCAAGTTTATACTTCTGTTTCAACCTTTTAAGTTCATGGTAATGATAGTCCAAGTCCTTCAAAGTAAGAACATATTCAAATAACTTCTCGTGATGATAGCAGACATAAATTTGATAGTACAACTCATTACGTTCACGCTCAAGAAAATAAATATTATCTTCCACACTCTTAATTTGAAGTTTAATGTAAACAGACATGGCTTAAACAAGGATTAAGAGGAGCTGATCTTGATAAATTCTGAAGTTTAAGGGGCTGAAATATCAAAATCAGAAGTTGCAGAGGCTAAAACTGTCAAATTTTGGAAGTACAGGGACTGTTGAGTAATTTTCTGAACCTGTGAGGGGCTGTTTTGTAATTCTGCCAAGCTGAGGGAGCAGTTTGTAATATTTGGAAACTTCAGGGACTGGTTTGACAATTTCTGGGAAGGCAGGGACCAGATCTAGAATTTCTGAAAACTCTGGAGTACTAAATTGCAATTGTGCACCAATTATAAAGATAAAAATTAAGGTTACCAGATTTATTTATTTTTTACACAGCAGCCTCTAGAAAATTAGCAACCCTTTTTCTTTTCTTCTGCCCAGATCTGCCTTTGATGAACAGTAACTAAATATGTAGCCGCCTTGTTTCACTGGCAATTGACTCAGAGTTCTCAGTAATGTAACTTATCAATAAATGTAGTTGCAATGAAACTACAGGGTGAGAAACAAACAGAAGTTGGATTAATCAAATGTGTTCCATGTAAATAATATGCATAAACTATTATCTTGGCAATAGTAAGCAAGTATGCAGACTCTTAAATTAGTAAAAAAACTCATTAACATATACGTAATACACATCCCTTCATCTAAAGAGTAACGACTAACAGTATAAAATGGTGCCAAGTAAACTGATAGCATGCAGCATCACCGTCAAGGGCATGAAAGTGCAAAAGATTAAAAACTATGCGGTGGCTACGTCACTAACATGAACCCACAGAAAAAAGAGGAAAAAAAGAAAGAAAACAAGTTTTCTAAATTGCATATTAACAATGAGTATAACAATCACCAATAGAAACCTGAGGTTTCTAATTTGTTCATAATTACACAAAGCTTACAATTTACAGCCCTGACTGGAAGGATAAATTGGAAAACTTACATGTACGGCCCTGCAAGAATCAAACAGTATTATATCATGAACTACCCAAAAAAAGATTCAATAAAATATGCAGGAGAAATACAGGCATATCCAATACGTATATATATATATATATATGTGGGGGGGGGGAAACCTATATTTAACATATACTTCCAATCATATTANCAATCAGTAAAAGCAAAAGATAATATTGGTGATATTTGGTTAAAAAATTGAAAGGTTGATTAAGATGAAACTGAAAGAAGAGTTGTTGACTATCCACTGGTAAAAAAATAGCAAAATGAGAGTTCTAAGTGGGAGGCGACATGAATGAAAACTTGTAAAGAAGTACAATAATCGGCAATGGATGATGAAAAACAAATAAAGACATGAGTACTAATTAGTCATCTATAAGTCACATGAAACCTTAAGGTATTAGTAGAGTGATTTACCAGGATCTAATATTATTATATTTTAACACTGAGATAAAATGTAAGTGCTTCGAGTGAATGTATAAAATGGTGTGGGGTACCTGGAAGGCCTTTTAGAGAATTGAAACACAGGCAGGTATCTTCGACCAGGACCGGCCCATTCACCTTTGGTAGAGAAATCATCAGTAGATATATATATGTATATATATCATACATTCATACTCACCCACAATTCACAAACAAAGCAGATGAAAAAAGAGTACCTGTCTGGCAGCTAATCGAGCCTTTTCCTTGGAAATATCTTCAGGTTCTCCCTGTAATTCCGGAACTGTAGCCCAAATTAAACAACCCGTGTATATAGGCAAATTGAGCTTTGACAATAATAAATAAATAAATTGATAAATTGGGGTTTAGAGAGAGTACGATCGAGCTTAAGAGACTGAAAGGGAATAGATTGGCCTAAAATAGCTCGCACTTCTTCCAGCTTCTTGGTGTTACCGGTTACGAATGTCACCGGTCGTGAAAGGACTGCCCCGCTTCCCAGTATTCTCGTCGCCGCCATTTTTCCCGCCTCTTTCTTTCTATTTTTAACCTGGGTGATATTCAGGGTGAATATTTGGGACTCCTCTCATGTACCGTATATAATTAGAGTTATCAAAATGTGTTCCCAAGAGGAATTGATATTCCAATTTCATAATATGGAATCCCAACAGTTTGATATCGAAAATTTAATTAAAAACAATGTGAAATACTAAATTGATTAATAATTTGAAACCGATCAAATTTGAATAAAAAGTTATCCAGACTTAATATAACTCGAATTAAATTATAAATCTTAAATATTTTAGACATACAACATAAAAATTATTTATCACAACTCATAAATACATTTTACACTATTCTTATACATATTCCACATACTAATAAATTAGTATAAGTTAATTTATTTTTAAATTTTATTAAAAATTGGACGATTAAAATTTTTTCTATAATTCACTCGGGCAACAAAGAATATAAAAAAATTCTATTGTTTTGTTATAATGATATAGTATAGATTTCTTGAGAAAATTTCTGGTCTGCCCATCTCCGATAAAACATTCACTGATATAACATTGTTTGTTCCATAAAAGCTGATTTTGACAATACCAGATACCCCAATTAATCATACACCTTGTGTCACATTAACTAAAAGAATTGACAGCAAAAGCCCCATTTAACCATGCACCTAATCTTGCTTCCATCCAACATCTCCGACCTATTAAACTCACACTTAAAATTAAATGAACATCTAATAGCATCTATACACCAGGAACATCAAGGCCTAATAGTCACTTGTTTAGTAACTAGTACTCAACTTCAAAGGTTTGTTTGCTTAAATATAGCAACTTAGTACTCTTTGTTGAAAATTGTTTTTTCGGTGCACAATCAAGTACAAAGACACAGTGGCAAACTTCGTCATGTACTTGGCATCCATATTTTCCTTGGTTATTCAAAATGCTGGTTTACCTTGTGTTCTTTACTGCTCTTCTTCTGGAGGTTAAAAAACAGAGGAGATGAAAAAGACAGACTCGGGCAGGGGTGAGAGGGTTTATTTGTGACAGAAATGGAGTAGTGGACATCCAGCACATTTTCTATTCATGGACAGGAATACCTTTTGTCTTTTGAGGAAGTGTCAAGTGATGAATCTGACTGTCTTCTCAGGATGAAAGAGATACTCCACACTTGGTTCATTGGTTAGGATCAGGCCGTAAAAGACATTAATTTTTAAGCCATGCTGCGAACTTATCAAAGCGCGGGATCTACAGCTTTTTGTAAGGAGTTCGACAATAGATAATAGACAGTTTAAAGTTACACATAAAAATAACATCTTCAATTCATGCTGTATTGCCAGTACTGGACATGCTCTCTGTTCAGGGGAATCGGGAAACAAACTGGATTGATCGAATAAGGAGGATAAATTATTATTAACTTTCTGCACACATTCAACATGGATGATAAATTAGTACTATGCAATAACAAATCAAAAAGTTATGATATATTTTTCAAAATAAATAGAAGTATTCAATCTCTGAATTAACTGATCCAAGAAACCAACTAAAAATATCATCTAAATGCAGAAATAATAAGAACATTGACTGTCATAATAACGATAATAAATAGAAAATCCCAACTAGCACACAAGCTACCCCTAGTAGTCTCCATAATAACCATGACCCGTTGAGGGAGCAAATGGTCTACGTGGCGGCCCAAAGTGGGGACGTGGCTGACCAAAGTGCTGACGTGGACCAAACTGGCGCCACGGTGCTGGAGAGAAACGCTGCCAAGGTGATGGAGCCGGGGAAAAATGTCGCTGTGGCAGTGCAGGAAGATAGTGGCCATACGGTGGAGGTGGCGGCAAATGACTAGAATATTGTGGAGGTGGTGCATAACAATCACAGTGAGGGTGAGGTGGGGGCAATGACCTAGCATACATATGTCCCAACCCTGAATGATATGATGATGCAACCACTGAATGGCCAGGGTCTGTCCCATAGTAATAGCCATAATCTAGATCATCATCAAAGTTGTACCTGATCATCTGAATGTTCTTTAAACGTCGATTCTGAGACGGGTATTCTGCACCAGGCATGACAAGTTCCATGGTTCCTTGCTGCTGCTGGTGGTGCTGCGGCCGCTGGTTTCTTGCTGGACGACTGCATATACATAGTATATATTCATTAGAAACACTGTTATCCATAATTTATTATATGAGAGTAAATTGTGCACAACCATGCACATAATCAAGTTCACAAGGCGAACAAATTATACGCTACTAAGTAGTAACATACCATAACACTTTTGTGTTCGGTGCCTCGTTAAAAGAATTTAGTACAAAAGTATCACTTGATTATTTGCCAATCAACAATTTTGAAGCACGAATTATAATACATAATTATATCATAAAATAACACTGACGAAAACAAGATTATAAATTTATCCGCAGTCACCTTACGAGACTAATTAAAACAAACATACTCAGTATATTCGAGGACATACGTTACAAAATTAAAACGAACATACTCGACAAATTCGAGTGAGGGCATGCAGATCGATCTATGAATCTATACATGTTAAAAACAGAGATGAATAGAATAGCACACCTTTTTAAGAAAACAAATACGCATAGAAGAAGAAAACCTGTATACTCAAACCTGTCTTGGTACGTACAAGAGTAAAATACGGATATATATTATAAGCATTCTCTTCTCTTAAGGGCCAAGTAGATGAACAAATGACGTAGAGAATGGAAGCATTATATATATAGTACCACGCCATGTTATGTATGGAAGTTGCTTTGTTTGGGAAAAAAGAATCATGTCTGTTTATGTCAATCAGAATATTTGATTGATATTACAATCGATTTATTAAGGAAAATCTAATACCATAGTATTAATTTACAGCTAATGTGTAATTGTAACTATAATTTTACTTAAACATCAGCTGTCGAATTTTAAATTGGAAAGAAACAACAGAAATTTTTAATAATTCTAGCTTACGAAAATTTTGAATTCTAGCCGAAAAATGACGAGGGATTTCGCCATTTTGGGCTGGCAGATATATTTAGGCCTTCTAAAGTTTTTAACCCATTTTTAGGCATTTTTAGGCGCTGATTTGGGCTCGGTGAGTATGTTGTGGACATTTGTTCTGGATAATATACACAAGAATTAATTTAGATCCGCTCTGCTGGACGTCATTAATAATTATTAATATTTAGATATAAAAAAACTAAGGAAATTAATTTTTATGCACTCTGCTCGGTGTTATTATGATATTTAGATTTAAATACCTGATGAAATTATTTTTTGATATATTTTTCTATTTATTTAAAAAACAAGTATCCTATGTTTTTGCTTAAAAAGTACTGACTTACGCTTTTTGCTTAAAAAATACTAAAACTTAGGTTTTTGTTAAAACCCAATTTTTTAAAACCAGACGGGTCGAAATTCTCTCAATCTAATAACATATGTTCATTCTATTGCCAGCTCAAACTCTTCGATTTATTTAAAATTACAGCTTATTAATTAAATTTCATAAATATTAAAATGATATTATGATTTTATCTATATTAAATAATTTTTATTATATACTATATTATTATAAACGACATATTAAAAAAATTTGAATTAAATATTTAAATCATATAAAATAATTAATATATATTACTTATTAATACCGTCCGTGATTTGCACCGATTATAAGCTAGTTTATATTATATTATTTTAGCCGAAAAATTAAAAAAATTGGTCGGTCGATTAGTACTGGACTACGAGTCTAAAAAAGTATATATGGATACGGGACCTAACTATATACATATCTATAGTACTTAAAATTTTACTATATTATTATAGGGTTGATGCGCCTGAGGATGACCTCGGGTAGCACCCTCAGGTTAAAACATTTATACTAAAAACTGATATAATCTCAGGGTGCTAGAGGTCATCCTCAGGCCCAGTTTTCTCTATTATTATAGCCTAAATATTAAAGGTTTTGGTGGGTCGGTACTGGGCTACGAACCTAAAAAATATACATATATTAGATTTAATTTTACTTATTATAATACAGGTCCTAATTATATACATATTTATATTATTTAAAATTTTATTTTTTTATGCCCAATTATATATTTATTATAATACAGGTCCAAATTATAACATATTTATGTTAAGTGAAATAAATTTATATAAAATAAGAGAACATATAATATTAACATAAATTCTTACTTTTATAAAAATTTATATTAAATATAAATAAAAAATAATTTACTTAAATATTAGTTATCGTGTACGTGTTTTGCACGAGTTATAAATTTGTATATGTTATTATTATTTATTAATAATTATATATATTTTTGAATTTACATTGAGTTTACAGTATTGGTAACTTTTTCAATTTGACTAAAATTTAGATTTTTCGAATTGAATTTTAGGAGAACTAGATTTTATTGATAAATAGTAGGTTGCAAATCGGGCCGAATCGAATCAAATTTTTTGAATTGAAATTTTCAGACTTCTTTTTAAATTGGATATCGGATTTTGAATTTTAAATGTTGAATTTTTTAGAATATCCATATAGTGGAGTCATTCTATCATATAACCTTTAAATATAAACTAGATTTTAACCATTACGATGCACGGATATTTTATTTTAATAATTAAATTATTTATTTTACAATTAATAATATTTTTATAATTTTAAAAATGTTAATATATTATAATTATATTGTTTTTTAACTTATTATTTTTTACATCAAATGAATTAAATATAAATAAGAAAATTATAAAATATTAAAATTAAATATGAACATCACACAAAATATAAATTTATATTATTAATATATAAATATGTAAAGTTTTGTGATTCGAAATATTATGAACATGATTTTTTAATATATCAAACATTTGTTTAATATATTTAAGATTATACATATTAGATTAAAATATATTTTTGATAAGATCTCTATTATCTTTTATATAAAATTTAATCGATATTATGGTAAATGAGATATAATATATATTTATCTATTAATAATATTATAATATAATTATTCATTTGAATATGTTTTTTTTATGTTATTAGATTTTCAGTAGTATAGTATTAATCATAATTTATAAATAATTATATATTATATATAATTTAAACTTTACGTCGATAAATGATAGATGTTACTATATTGCTAATAAGATTTAAACTTTAAGTTAATGTTAAAAAATAAAACGATACATAACAATTACCGTTATAATAATTTTTACATTACATTTTTTCATTATAATATTTATTTTATTTAATTCTCATCCAAAGAAGAAAAAAAGGATCGAATAACCATTCTACGATTAAAAAACCCCCCGTTCTTGAGAATCGCATATTGCGCACTTTTCGATTCTTTTATTATTTTAGAATGAAATTTCAACTTTATTAGGGTTCAAGCATTAACAATTTGTGAGATTTAATTTTTTATTATATTTATTTCCTTTTAAAATCTGAAAAAGTGTTAGTCAATCGATTGAGCCGGAATTGACAGAAACATACGATCTTATTGAACCAAATATATTACTTCATATTAATACTTATGTGTGTTATGACAATTCAACATGTGTAATAATATTCTTTTAGAAATATAAATGATTTTTAATTATAAAAATAGTTAACAGTAGTCCTCGGTTATTAAAAATTAATTCAATATATTTTCTCATATATAAATTGATTAAATTTAAAAAATGTATTAATATTTATTAATTTATATTATTTTATTTTTATTTATTTTATTTTATCAAAAAACATTATTCAAAGTATGTGATAACGTGTTTTTGATATAGTATTATATATAATATAGTAACAAAATAGAATGTGTATTTAATATCTTAGGCTAAGGTTGAACTTTTAGCCGAGAAACTCAAATAATTATTTTTTAAAAAAATCTAATTTCTTCAATTTGATCCAAACCAATGAATTAATAAGGTTTCTGATCTTCCATATAAAGTTACCCTTATATTATATATAATATATTAAATATTTTTATAGAAAAAAATTGGATAAAAACTTTAATCTTCCCTCGCATAAGAAAAAATTATGTCTTTCCTCCATCTCTGTATGTAAAACCCTAATATTATATCTACTCTAATCTAATAATAATACATAATAATATGTGATATATAACACGTCTCTATATAAATCTAATATGAAAAATATTTTAATATTTTCTTAAAATCAATTATAAAAAGGTTTTCTAAATGGAATAAAATTCTCCGATAAAAAATCGTAACTGTCTTTTATCTCTATATTACGGGCTGTTCCGATTGGATTTTGGATGTTGGTCAACCTCAATATTAAAGATAATTTTGAAAGTTTTGTGTGGGCTGTAAAATTGTCTAATTCTGACTTCTGAAAATCAAAATATTGCCCAAACTATGTCTGTCGTGTAAAGAGTACAATAATTACGATTTTTTTAAATTTAAATCGAAAATAGATCTTTAAATTCAAATTTATATATTACTAAGATATCTAATAGAGGTTGAGTTATAATATGAAACCGGATAAGAAAAATTATAATTGTTAGAAATCTTAATAATAATTATACATTATAAATAATTAGAACATAATATTACGTAGTTATTAAGAATCGATCATTTGACATTTGGTAGTATTTAGATAAGATCTCTCTTACTCTTATTAATAGGATATAATTTGGCAAACTTCAATTTTTTCCTTCAAAAAAATATAAATAAATAAATTTGGCAAACTAAATAATTAAATATCACCCGCAACTGTTTAATTCTTTTAAGTGGTTAACTAAAGCAGCAAATTATTTTTTTAATCATTAACACACTCATGCACACATATTGCATTGATCAAGAATTCATGGTAAAGAAACTAATTATTTGGTTACCATAGTTTGAAGATTTGTTTTTAAACTACATGGAAAAAATAAAAGAAGAATAGTGTTTATGAAAAGAATAATATTCGAACCCGATTATGTTTTTTTATGCTAATAAATTACAAGAACTTTATAAATTATAAATAGAATGAGGAAAAAATTGAATATACATGATCTAATGATACCCAGCAACTCCAATAATTCAGAATGAATACTGAATAAAGTGAAGTTGGTAGGGTTACGAAATGCTAAAAGTAAGACTATTCACTAGCAAGATACAACTGGATTCTCGGAAAACCGGGAGGGGGCGTGCAGCGCCGTCAAATATGTATATAAAATTTTAAATATACCAGTCTAGACCTTGTAGTTTATGTCACATATACTACAATAAAATAGTGGTTGTATAGGTTAAGTTAACATTTATCCTAAAACCTATGTGATATTAGGAAGCTGATTTAGTCCATTTATGTTTATAGTTTGAGATTGGATTAATAACTCCCATTAAATTACCACTTATCCTAAAATCTCTTAAGAAGAGGGTTCAGCCCATCTATGGCTGGGGAGTTGAGAGTGAATCATCTTTGNTGAATGGAGAGTTGAGAGTCAATCGTCTTTGGTAATAAACAACCTTAGACCCCTGCCAAACTATATCATGTTATCATATTATATTTTAAGAGTATATATTTCGTGTTTATATATTTTCGATTTATAATCATGTTATGCAATGATAACAAAATTACAATTATCCTCGGTAATATACTGCAAATTTTCTGTGAAAATGATTCATTTTATAATATTGAAAGTTGTTGAAATTAACGCCTACTGCAAATTTTCTGTTCAAAATGTTTCATTTTCTTGTGGTTAAAGCCTGATTTAGAAGAAAATACACTAACTAAAATCTAAAGAATCATATTTGTGTAATTGATTATGTACAAGAATGCCCACTTCCGTATAAATTTCACAAAATTAGTTACTACGTAGAACATACAAATACTATCACACAACTAAAGGGAAAAATGCACCCAAAAAACAAAAATTACTACTACACATTAATTGCCCGGAGTTAATAAATTGCAAACATCAGGAGCCACTGTTCACCCATCAAAGAACAAAACAAAAATAAACTTGTTGCAAGTTAATAAAAGAATTTAATCCCTCGGCTTGTGTACTATGACCTGATATGGGTTATGATAAAGTAATTTATAATTTGAAAATAAGTTGTTTAATTAAATCAAATAGACCCTATATATATCTCATTACTTTTCCATAAAATGTAATGCTAGAATATGAGTATTATATGCAGACAATGTAAGTGGATTCCATAGTCACGTGTAATAACCTCAAAATCAGGAAACGGCTGTCAAAAGAGCTACAACTCCTTGGCTCCGCGAACTCGTAGTGGTTCATCTTTTGTCTTCTCGCCATTTTGTATCTACATATCTTATTCTTATATGGATATTTACTAGTACAATTCTGCCATTTTTTTTAACATTTTGGTGCATGAGTCAATATCCAAGAGTCTATTGAACATATATCGTTTTCTTGCTTGACAAAAATCTAAATTTCGGTCATATGCAGTTTTAAAAAAATGTGGAGAGTTTATCATATATAACTATATAAGTGGTATAAATAGGACAAACGGATGAACAAATAAATAGAATCAAATGAGTAAAGGACGAGTTTCATCATGTTTGAGTATAATTTTTTTTAGTGTGAATCGTGTATGTATTAACGAGTTACTTCTCTTAAAACTTACTGTATCCCGCATAAAATTTAGTTGTGTTAAAGTATAGAGAAATGTTATATACACAAAAATTGTTTCAAATGTTGAGTCCGTTATAACTTGTTTAATTGATATTTTTTATTATAATAATAATAATAATAACTAGCTTATATCCGTGCAATGCACGGATCGAATTGTTTTAATATTTTTTTATATAATTTAAATATATTTTTATTTTTATAACAATAATTTAAATTGTATTTAATGTTATATGTATATATTTATATAATTTTTTATATAATTTATATGTATTTTAATTGGATAATGTTTGTGTATTTTGTTTAGGATATTAATGTGGCATATATTTTAATTAGGAGATTAGTATTTAAAAATTAGACACAATTATAACTATTCGGTCCAAATACCGACCAAGAATCACCAAACTTTCAATATTTTGATTTTAATAATATAATATAGTATAGATAAGAGACTCCGCTGCATGTATATATGTTCATGAATTAAAACAAATCATATATTATGTTAAGTCAATTTTTTTTAAAAAAAATTATTTTAGGATACCTAATATTTCTTTAGAGCGTAGGAGTAATTTTATCATCTAATTAGTTACAATTTGATGCTTAATGCACTTAATTGGACATTATAATACTACTACTAGCAAGTCCAACCAATGTTGATCTAATTATCATACTCTCAACCCTAACATTTTGTAATTATGAAGGGAGACTGTGAGAGAGTGAAATTAGCAAACCAATTAAAAAGCTCAAGTATCATGTGGAATGGTAAGTGTCATGGTGACTCCCATAATGTAGATTAGTAGCCCTTCCTCTATTTTCGTGCCATTGTATCAGGCTTTTCTCCATTAAAACATTAAAATACATAATCTGGATTCTCTCTTTATAAAGTCTTTATTTTGCAGACTAAATATAATTATAAAATATGTTTTTAGTGTAATGCATATATTATAAAAAACACAGTATCATTGGATCTAATGGCCATCTGGGTCTAACCCGCATTCCAATGGATGCTCTTCCCATTACTTTTTTTTTCTTGTCACAACTCGCAACTCATCAGAAGTCTTCATTTTCAAACAATAATCTCTTGAACCGTTTAGCAAGTCCCTAACCAGGGGTGTAAAGTCATGCGTGTCAAACCGAACACCCCTCTACTTATTTTATTTTTAGTTTGTTTAGATTTGGGTTTGGGGGTTTGGAATCATTTTATTCGGATATAAACCAATACCAAGTATTTAAGGTTCGGATCCAAACCGAATATGAGTCTGTACCGTATTTTCTATTTCGGTAGTTTATGATCCACTGAATATGATCCAGTAACATTAAATATCATTTTTTAACTATTCAAATAATTATCATTTAGTCTAAAATAAGCATGATACTATAAAAATATAATAATTAAGCATTAAAACTTATATACGGATGATAATTAATGCATGAACATGGTGAATAAATCATATTTTGTGAAAATTTAAACTTAAATAAGATATTAAAAATTTATAAAAGGATGATTAATTACCTACAAATGTAATAGATTAAAAATATTATCTATATATGAATTCGAATAGAATACGGACCATGAATCATATTCTAGTATTCAGTAGGATCATTTTATAAAAAATAACATGAGACCTAATCTGAACGGGTATATGAGTGTTCATATCCGAGATGATATTTTATCTGAATTTAATTTTTCCGTCAGATTTTGATCATTTATGAAACGGATATGAGACATGTATCATATTTTCGAGCCGAATATAAACCGAGATACTGAATAGAACGATCAATTTACAATCGTATTCCTAACGGGCTGTTAATTACCTAATTGATTAAAAGTATATATGATGAATTTTCTATTGTTTATTCATAACATAAATTATGTATTTCCTATTATTACTATTTATATTCACGAGGATGAAAAATAAAACATTAATATTTGAGTATGTGTTGTGGGTACCAGGCAAATAAATATAGCCGAAATAAGAGTGATGGTAATTTCGAAATTAGGATCACGTTTGATTTAATATGTGAATTTTGAATTATTTTTAATTTATTATTACTAAAATTTAGAAAAATCTAAGTTTACAAAATGAAGTTAGTAAAATTAATTAATAGACGAGCACGATTGGAACGTGGTAAGGGCTATCATCTAGGTTGGATTCGCTGGCTTACCCCAAAATTTATTAGAATAGATACTAATAAGGCTATAAACCTAATTATTCAAAAAATAATAATAAACACATAAGCAACTATTTTGAGTATAGCATTCGAGTACGTGAACGGAAG
>QRFB01003934.1:2948-46553 GCA_008931105.1 Oenanthe javanica | reverse complement strand
TATCCCCATAACTACAGGTTACTACAGAAAGGTAGGAGGGGATTCTCTCCATCTGTTTAATTGGCTTTGTTAGGATCTGATAATGTGTCTATATCACAACATTTGATCAGCTGCATACACATCACAGAATTTATGCATTATCGTNCTATCCCCATAACTACAGGTTACTACAGAAAGGTAGGAGGGGATTCTCTCCATCTGTTTAATTGTCTTTGTTAGGATCTGATAATGTGTCTATATCACAACATTTGATCAGCTGCATACACATCACAGAATTTATGCATTATCGTGGAATATGAAGAAATCCTAAAATCTTCATTTATTTTACTTGACCAGTTTTGTTTTCCATGCTACTGTAGATTTCATCAAGTAGGGAGCAAGTATATATGATATATTACTGAATACCTATTCTTCAGCATCTTTCCCACCTTGAACCTGCTACCAAAAGATCCAAGCCAGTCACCAGCTTATTGATTTTTACACATACAACACATCTCTATGAGCCTATTTATTAATTTGTAAACTACAACTAAACCCATTTTCTTCAACCACTTAACTGCAATAACAATAGAGCCTTTTGCTAATTTATAAATAAATAACATTATTGTATAGGAAAGGATAAAATATACGCAAACAAGTAAAGGAATTACTTACTCAAATCTACTTCATATTAAATTCCAAATTCTGATTCTAAATAAATGAAAAGCTTTCAAAATACACATGTAAGGAAGGAGGCTAAATTTCAACCAGAAAGCTATAAAGGAAAGCAAGTATACTTCAGACTAGAATATTTCCGCTAACCAAACCGATACACATTCCAGGCTGTAACTATTAATTATTTTCTTAAATCATCTATAGTGTCACAAGGTATTACCTAAACCACATTCACAAATTCAACTAATAGAATGAGCAGATTTACAATCTTCTTCAAAATCATCATGTGTTTTAGGCAAAATTGGAAGTGTTACAACTGATACGCTGCAAGGACAGTGCAACCGATTACCAAGAAAAAAGGACAATGCAACTGAAATTTGTAGGGAAAGACCAATGCAAGATCTAAAGAATCCATCTTGAAGATCTAAAACAAACCATAAAGCGAGCAAGTGTATGTACCTCTTCCAAGGAAATAGATGAACCATTCATGGAAGACACTGTGTTGCCATACTTAGCAGCCGTTGATTGTGCCACAGGGAAAGGTGAGTATGAGAGTTCAGAGTCTCTTACAGGGACATTTGTTGCTAATAGGGTACTGGATGATGGATCTTCATATACCTGTGTCAATTACAAAGTAATAAACCATGGCGCCTTTAAAAAAAGATCACACAATAGAAAGAGAAGTGATTTTCTTAGGCAATCTTTCAGTAATTTGAAAGCTTTTAATCTTTTAATCTTTCTGAGTTTACAGTCATGCCTAAATGGGGTCTAGTTTAGGATGTGCATCTTCAAGACGTTGGTGTGTCATTTTCTAATATAAACACGCACAGGAGATGTAATGCTGGTACATACAAGTATTGGAATAAATGTTTCAAGCATAATTAGCCTCACACTTGCATCACATGAAATATCGAGATCATATGAACACAGAATTTTGAATAAAAACACAAGTATTTTCTATAAAGGTAACACCCATCCACCAGGGCACTCAGCCCGATGTGAGCCGGGTCACAATTAGTTTATGCATTAATGGGTATCTTTTCATTAGAATCATACTCCATTAAAGGAATGGTCCTGGTTGGTATCGCCTAAAGAGTTGTTGACTTATGCTACATTTAATTCAAGATGATCGTGTTTGCATGTTTCTACATCTGCACGTTTCACAGATGTGAACATTTGAATTACCCAACCATGTCTTCCTGCTAATGTTATAGAATCATATATCACTTTGACTATATTTTTTTACCTTTGAATTTAATAGGTTTCGGATTTTGGCATACATATTCAACCTACTGAATGAACAAATTTTTAGGCCGAGGTAAGAGGTTGAAGTAATGAACAACTGTAAAACAAGGAAACTACATCAAGATGTAGGAATACTTTACCATTGCATCGGAGAAAGAAGCAAGGTTTTGCATCCATGAACTCGTCTTGGCATAACTACAAGCAATGTTCTGTTGTTGGGCTCTTTGAAATGGATAATTAGTAGAATTTGAGGTAAAGGTATATTTACTTCCCACCACTTCAGGGTATCCCTGTTTTACAAAATTCGATTGTGAAGCAGATGCTGAATCACAAGTCCCAGCAACTCCACTAGCTCTATAAGCTAAAATTTCATCTGCAGCAGTTAGAAATGCCTCCTCACCATAATACTCCGCTTTCCTGCAGGGAGGAATTTCATAAGGAAGATGACAAACAAAAAACATGGTAGATTATCAAAAATTTCGAGGAAGTGCATACGTAATGTCGGTCTTTCTGAGCACGGACGCATCGTCAACTATAGATGTCTCTTCCATGTTATTTCTTGAGGACCTGGACCCAGAGATGCCAGTGGACAGACCATATCTAAAGCTGCCAAAACTCAAATGTGAACAATCAGCAGACTGGACTTGCAGGTGATCTGGGATTACAACAGAAGGGCCATCCTCTTCATAAGATGGCTTCCGTTCTTCCTCCTGTATACTAAGGTGCTGCAGGTTAGAAGTCTCGGACAATACTGAGGTAGCCACACCATCTTTTACTGAAAAGAGATGCAGACACAAATCTAAATAAGACATGCAAATTAACATGAGCCAAACTAGTTTACGCCCACAAGATAAGCATACAACTGAAAAGAGAAAATCACCACCAAAATTGGCAACTTCTTTGGCCACAGATACACCTACCAGCAAACAATTTAATTGGTTATTTTCTTTACCTGTACATTTCTGACATGTAAGGATATCATGAGATATATTAAAACACTTAATACTGCTGTGCCTTGGTATCTTTAATATGTAAAATTGTATAGGCCCGGGTGTACTTAGCTGCATCCCTTTCAACGCCTTTTTTTCTTGTTTTAGCTATTCCTTCATTACTCTTTTTATTATATCTAATTCTAAGCGATTCAGTTCACTGAATTGACAAACAAGTATAACTGCTTAATCCTTGAGCACACAAGCGATAGAACTAATTCATGGCTTTGAGTTTGATACAAGTCCAACTAGTCAATCATCATAAGATTAAAGACATTGAAGATCTGCCTGCTAGATTCTTTATTATCTCTGTCTCATGATCCTGACAATAAATAGAATGGAGGTGGGGCTTTTCTTGGCAGAAATAGAGACTATATATACATATAAGGAAGCAATAGATTTATTTCAGGTATAACCATATAAAACTGGATTATTCACCTTCCTCGTTCTGGGAATCATAATTGTAAGACTGGTAAGGACCCGACTTGGTATCTATGCCATTACCATATAACGACGCATTTCCAGATTTGATCCCCTGTGTCCAATCGGAAATCGTAGCAGAACCAACATGATAATCATTGCAATTTTTACATGACTCTTCCTCTTCTTCCTTAAACTCATCATTCCCAGAATGCAGATGTTGAGTAGTTTTATCATATGGCAAGTCTGATTGAACTTGATGCAGTTGCGATGCAGCATGAGAATCCAAAACTGACAAGTTAGCTCTTTCTGGTGGCTCAAATAAGGGTCGTTCATCAGGAGCAGCCCCCTGTTTTTCATATTGATCTGTGACCTTCAGAAGTTGATTTTCAGAAGAAGATTCTTTATAGAGCACAGCGGGTTTAGGTGCATGATCAAAGCAGTCACTAGCACTGCTCTGAGGTCCCTCCATCTTTACAATATCAGCTAATGACTTACGACCGGAGACACCCACCCAAGCAGATTGATAACCAGAATTAGTTTGTGATGCCGACATCCCCTCAACTACACTTCTCTTTGATGTTTCATTGTCCATGGTTACAGATTTCCTACAAATACATACCAAATAAATCATTATCATTAGTGTACATCAGACACATGATATTATATTGGCAACTGAATAGCATAAATGACCTTAGGTCCTTACACAATACAACTTCAACACTGAGCAATTACTGCAGCTTCTTAAAATGATATGCGTGTAGAGAAACATCATATCATAAAAGAGGAAAAATGTTGAACATCACAAAGCAAGCACTCCACAATATAGTCATTGCATGATTCCTTCCTCTACTTAAACAATTTCAGACAAGGAAAATGATATTTTCTATTTTACACATCAACTAAGCTATATATACATTTCTAGAAATTAAAATGCAAATTTTCCTTTCTGTATTTCTTGATCATACCAAGGACACTTGGCCAAGATCAATGTCATTAAGCTAGAACAAAAACAATAGTAAGCCACTACTGCAATAAACTAGTAAGAAATTGACTGTTAACTTTGAAAATTTTAAAAGCTGATTGGAATTGAAAATTTCGATAAGTATCTTCTCATTTGGATCCAAATATGCCCCCAACATCTTCCCCTTTGCTGTTGAAGTGAATAGCAATCTTCCACTCCCACATCTTGCGGCCAGTATCTTCAACTTCTTCATCCGGAGCAACATATTCTCACCACTGCTTTAATTTGTCACCGACACCTTGCTTACGGCAGTTTTCACCTTGGTCACTCTTTTAGGGTCCCATTTTTTATCTATTTGGTAAGGTATTAATTATATGGGTATGGAAAATTTTCTTCAGAAAAGTCTTCTGGAAATGAGTATCAGGTGGTGCTGTGACACTGACAAGTTACACATAAATTTAAGTGCCATTAGAGGTGAGAAGGTGACGGACAATACAGAGATCCAATTTAGATACACACTTGCACAGTAATGATTCACCCCAAAATGTCCGACTTGAAAAAATCAAGCTCCAACCCAACCAGGTAGATGTTGATCACTTGCACCTAAAACATACTGTAAGTAATACTAATAGGGCCAGAGTACTACTTGATGGAAAAGGGGACCAAAACACTGGCGTACCCATATGAGGTCTCCTTGAATTCCCACAAACGACTGGCCAACTACTCCTGGTACTAATACTCCCACTATCTCACCTACCTAATGGATCAAAATTTGGATAAAAACCTGATGCTACAGAAACCCAATGCTCAGAAACAGAGCCACATCTGTTGCTGCTAAAGCTTGTCCGGGTAGGGTTCTGGTGCCTGTGGCAGCGATGAAGGGTCAGCTCTTTGTAGCAGCCACAAAAAGCAAAAAAGCAAAGTTCGTCAATATGCTGATTCCCACCAATCTAACACTAACACCATTTATCTATGTTATTCGGACTCAGCTAGAAGTGTCCAACATGGATACGTGTCCAATTATATCGGACTCGGCAACATTTTGAAAAAGATACATGTTTTTTGCCTAAAATAAGTGTCCGAGTGTCCATGTCCAAGTGTCTGACATGGGTACTCGAAAGTAAAATGAAGAGTCCAGAGTAACATAGCCATTTATAATGATGACATATGTAATTTATGGAAATCCATTGTGCGCGCAATGCGCTACTTTCTTTTTCTTCATGTGTTTAAACTGATTTAGGTGGCCAATGTCCAAAATACCTTTCACTTGGACCAACATCAATCCAGAGGCAGAAGTGGTGCATATTTATAGTACAAGATGAAAACTGTTGAGTTTCCAAGATCTAGGATTAGAGTGCCATGTGTTCAAATACTCACTTAATATGTGCAATGTGCTAATTTCTTTGTATGTGTTCCACTAGCTTGCAAAATACCCTTACACAAAGCAGGTAATTACTTGCCTTAAATTACAAAAGTATGGCATTATTGTGTCAAATGATCAAATTTAAGTGTGCAAACTTCTACTGCAAACATCTAAAACTCGAATTTGGGAATGGAAATCACTACCATAAATAAGGTCAAACAGAATTGACGAAATACGTAATTAAGAAGATAAGGATTGATGACTGAACTCCAGAACAACTATTGCAGTAATGATTTCTTTCCCAACTGCAAAAAGGATAAATACCAGGATTGCAACCCACAAGGAGAGAAATCATTAACTTAAATAATCAAATTATACATGCTATAAAAATGTCAGTTGGGACTTCTAAAGAGAAAAAAACTAAGCTAACTTGGAAATTGTGATAACTAGTTATATTTTAAATGATTCGTGAGCAATAGAAATTATAACTCAGTACTAATTCTAGTTTAATTAATCATCCTATATCCCCAGTCCTCACTATTCTCAAAATATAATATAGTACATCCAATTGTTATGCATGGAATACAGAAAATATCTTGCAATAACCATAATTAATTATCTTCTTTATTTAATTATAAAGGTTGTAAAATCAGAAATCAGTTGAATAAAATCCAAGTACTTGTGCGCATGCTCGATTTGTTTGGTCCCCAATTTTCAAGTAATAGTATGAATTCACCATTTTTTACAACAATCCTCGTCAATAAAGTTGTATGCTTGATCATTATTTAAAGAGTAAAGTGCACCTCGTGTGTCAGACCACTTGGGATACTACATTTCATAAACTACCACGTGATATACTGTGTTTCTCACTTTTTTACACATTGCATGATTCCGTCAAATCCATGTAACGCCGTGTGTTTAGTTGAGGGTATTTCTGACTTTTTGATCTTGCAACGGCTATATACGCTATATATACACTAGATCTTTCCCTTTTCATACTATTATTCTATCTCATTGTTAACCCTAATTTAGAAATTGAGTTTCCAGGTATACATAAAATAACTGTAAACTCATTTTCTAAATTAGGGCTAACAATGAGATGGAACAATATGAAAAGGGAAAGATCTAGTGTATATATATCATATATAACCGTTGCAAGATCGAAAAGTCAGAAAACCCTCAACTAAACACACGGCGTTACATGGATTTGACGGAATCATGCAATGTGTAAAAAAGTTAGAAACACAGTATAGCACGTAATAATTTATGAAGTGTAATATCCCAAGAAATGGGGAGACAGCGAAACATTCGACAATGAATAGCTCCACTAATCACTGAATAATAAATTTCGGAAAGTACATTAAAAAATTTGTTTAAAATGGAGTCAATTGAGCACTTTAGATACATGCACAAATTGAGGAGTAACCTGAATGCTGAAGGATGCCAGCTTGGGTTATCCACTGCCACTTGAGGAACCGATACAGACTTTGTGTTAGAGTTTGTTCCATTCTCCTTTCTGTATGCAAGCTTGCCTTGGAAAGCACTTGATTCTAAAAAGTAATCAAGTGAGCAGAATATAAAGTGTGTAAAAGTCGTAATAAAAATTGTCAGGAGATAAGATTGGTCAATCATTTGCATTCATCGTCATCTGCTTACCAGAAGAGCTGAACGGAGCTGAGCCTCCACGTCCTCGGTCACTTCTAGAGCCACGATGTGAAGTGCTACTACCAACACGAAACTTTGCTTCTAGTAAATCCTTATTCTGAGACAGAAGGAGATTGCAACTAAGAAGATAATGAGAAATAGATATGCTTATGAACAAATGATATAGCTGATAAAAAAAAAAAAATTAATAAACAGCTGATTGCTTCATAAATAAATAGAAGTAAAAGAAAATCCTTGTTGAAGCTAGTCATTTATAAAACTTAGCTCAACTAAGCCTTACATTGCAGCTAGTTGAATGTTNCTAGTTGCATTTGGCTAGTTGAATGTTTTTTTACTTCACAACATTCCATTTTGTTCTATTGTAGGTATTTTATGTCAGTCAGGTTTATATATTTAAAATCCTTAGGAATCATATGAAAGCATAAGTTTAATGTTAGATATACGAGAATGTAAACATCTCATGCTGAGGAATGCATTATAGCACAAGCCTCCGCAATTGTAAGACTTGAAATTTGAAATAAACATGTCAATATCACGTTGAACTAATATTATAATGTTCACCTGATACAGAGGGTCAGAGACAATTAAATTACTTTTATGGTGAAACAGTACAAATTTTAAAGATTTTCCACAAAACACACCTCTTTTTTCTTAACTCGTTTTCTCTTCACCTGGTGAAAAGGATCTGAAAAATCGAAACTTCAAATTAGATGCAAGTGCAAACTAGGACAAAAATATACAAAGCATCAGTCATAAACCCTCCAAGCAACACAAGGATGTCAAACCCCAACATATTAACATCTAAGCAAATTCCGACAAAAAAAAAATCGGTTACACAAAAACCTAATTTATATTAGTCTACAACATCACAATACATGAAAAAGTAAAAGAGCAATTTAATATGCAAAATAGTTACCGTAAACAATACAACTTGCACCATTGCCACTTTAACCACAACACTAATACAGACAAACAGTACACAACAAGAAAATCTCAACAACTAAATCCGGATTAAAAACCAGGTACTTTTTTCCCACAATCACACACACACAAATGTATAAATTACTTTTTTCAAATATCACATCAGGACTACTAAACAAAAACAAACTCTTCTCAATACATTATCTTCTGATAAAATTATCACAAAAAATGAAAAGAACTATTTACACAAAGTGCCCTCTCACAGTTGCACTTGCTCAATAACCGCGAAATACGTGCACATACACATATATCATGCACACATAGACACATATATCACCAATTAATTCACACACACACGCATGTCACGTATTAATTCACACACACAGAGTTGCACAATAATCATGTATAAATATAAACTGAGAGAGAGAGAGATAATCATGTATATATACCACTGAATAATATAGATACAAATGCACACACACAAACACAGAGATAAAAGTAAAGATATATAACCTTGAGAGAGAAGGCGATTAACAGCTTCGTTAGGGTCCATGTTACAGTCCTTAAGAGCACAATAGATCTCCAATTCAGAACAGTTTACTATCTCCTTCAAACTCTCTACCATCTCTCTACTCTTCGCCGGTATCGACTCAACTCCGGCGCCGCCATTGTCTCTCCTTCCTTCGCTACTCATCGTCATATCTCTCTCGATATCTCTCTCGTTCTCTCTCACTTTATATGTATTGTATGTATATATTTTATATTATAAAAGGTGACTGGTGTAACGGAAGTATCCGCCGCGAAGAGGAGATGATATATAGAAGCTTTCTCTCTCTACACCCTCCTGTTTCCAACCCCCCCCCCACTCTCCCTCTCTACAATCTACAACTGGGAAAATGTATCTTTTTATTATTTCTTTATATTATTTGTGATATTTTTAGATACTATCGAATCTAATTAATTTAAATTTATGACTTTATATTGTTAAGCCTTAAGCGTGATTTTAAAATTGAATTCGAATTCAATTTCAGTAATGATATACTCCTATCTTTTCTATATTTTGACTAGTTTATGTAATTTTTTTATTTTCGAACAAAATTTAAATAAATTTTATTTTATTTGAGTAGATTGTTCACATGATTGTGCATTAATGGAGGATTCGGGTAGAGATTTTCTTTTCTAATATTTTTTGAAATAAATTATTGAGATTGAGTAATGTTACCCCGAGAGTAATACCAAAATATTTTATCTCAAATGACGTGACATAATACATGACTTATTTTAATTCGTGGATGCATATATATGAACGCGTAGTCTCGTATTATTATTATAGCAAATTTATCATCTTATCATTTGGGATAATTTTTGGGTACGTACCATTTTTCAGTGAGATTTTATCATTTTATACAAATTTAATACCAGCATTTAATGATTTTTTGGGGCGAAATTCGATTTGTTGATTACTAAATTAAGTTTTAAAATATTTGATTATCCATAATAGAGACTTAAGAAAAACTTTGAAACATTATAGTTTATGAAAAAGTTATTAATTTTTAAGATTTCAAGAATTCGTCAATGTTGGTTTGTTTTTCTACTGACAAGTCCACACAAAAAAAATGTCAACTAAATTTAAATAAATATGCACAATGGATACTGTGATCCATTGAACTACAATTCCAGATAATTAAAAAAATGCGGTGGGAAAAATTGAAAATTACACTCTTTAATTTATTTATCGAACACGGAGAGATAAATAAAATATTTATATTAAATAAATTTTCACTCTCTCTCTATCTCTCTGCAATCTTCTGGCATCGTCCTAAATGCCACTTAATCTCCATTTGAGTAACGTGTGTTCTTTGGAGAGATTCGGGTATTTTGATGAGCTTTTTCAAGAACAAAAACTGTCAAGTCATACAAAAAGGGCTTTTTACATTGTGCAAAATAGTGGTAAGAGTGATAAAGCCCATAACATATCACACAACTTTCGTAGTTGGAATATTGTAAAAAAAAACCCATAAAATATCGTATTGGATGCTCTATAATTAAATCATGGCAACAGATCGTACACAAGGCCAGAACAAGCATAAAGCTAAGGAAAAGAGCTCTCAGCAAATGAGAAACGTGATACAACTCCAGCTCCAAATTAGTTGAATCATAGACATCCCACCAACATCTTAAACAAAATGGTATGCAACTATTTGGCAATGCTTTTTAATAGCTCTGCTAAATAAAGATGAAGACACCGCCACCATGGACTAAATGGTGTGCAAGTTTAAACGTATCAACTTTGGCAAACAAATAAAAATGTATCAACTACCCAGCCAAAAAAAAATCACTAATTTTAGAGTCTTCTCGATTGCTTAGGTGCTTAAATTTGAATCATTCCGGTCTATGGATATACGAATATCCAAAAATCTTAGTATGACATGGGCTAACCTGTCAAATTTGAGTACTCAACATTCAGGGGTCTTTAATATATCAAATCATCAACACATTACACCCAGCTATATATAAACTGATTTTTTGCAGGGTGGTATTCATATTTCAATACCTAAAATTATTATTATAGGGTTGAAAAAGAACTTCATTTCTAGAAAGTATTTTCGTACTTACTATCCCTTAAATTAGTTAATAATATACAGACTGCTACATCTACATCAAAATCCAATCAAGAGCAAGCATGGCACTGCAAGAACACAAATAATGCATATCGTCGCAATTATGGAACCTTGATCAAATGCCTTCTGTAAGCTGCCTGCTCGTGAAAAATGCTGGAAAGCCAAATATGCAGCTATAGCCAAGGAAAGGATAACACCTTCTTGTTTTCCCCTGATGTGAGATACTGTAAGATACATGCAATGCTTAAAAAGTAAAGGATGTCAGTTATCTGGCAGGAGGTTTAATTACCTTAGGTTCATGACTTGATAAGGAGCAACCAGTACTACAAGTACAGCAATAAATGGCAACTCCAGTTCACCTAGAGAAAATAAGATACAGGGTAAATCTCAAGAGTGAAGTATTATGGTAAGAAATTAAAAAGATATGTTAAAGCTCTCATATAAATGTAAATAATATATAGTCTAGTTTTGTTGTATTTTCTTCTTGTACCTAAATGCACTTAATGATATTTTGGATAGATTACATGGTAACTGACAAATGCCACATTAGAAATCTCTCGGAAAACATTGCTCAATTATAATAATTGGGTTGCTCAAAACTTTGTAATCCTGTGGATAGAGTAGGCTAGGTCTTACTTAGAAACATACTTGGCAAGGAGGAATGATGTGATGTTGTGATCCATTCGTTTCTTTCTTTAAGCAGCAGGGAACTATGTTATTTATCCAGTTTGCTTGACGCCACAGCAGAAGGGTGTTGCAGAGAACAGGAACCTTTTTAGAACGGCGAGGAGTTTGTGATTTATGAGGAGTTCAAGAATTTCAGTTGACAGGAGTCAACACTGGAAGCTATATTCCTAAAATATCACTTTAATGTGGGTTTGAATGATAAGTCTTATGAAGAAATCTGGAGTCTGGACAGCATTGATTGATCTATGCTTCTGAATATTTTAGTGTTAAATCAAGTTCGTATTTAAATTGAAGAAAGACCTATATTTGATACAAAATTCCATAGTTAAGAAGTTTGTTATCTGGTATGAAGTGATATACTGATATATGATGCAGATAGCAGACTGAAGAATACTCGGAAAACTGAACAGTATTCAGGGAAAAAGGAATGTGATAACCAACTGAGTAGGTGAGCTAATACATAATCACAAGCAGGAGCAGAATCCAACAATGATAATAATTAGCAACAAAGGTAGATACGGGCAGGTCCAGACATAATATAATACTTTGAATGAATATGGTTTTAACTTTTAAGGTAATGTTTTTCTGCTCTTATTGAATAGATACCAGTGACCAAACCATTTGATTGTTTTGCGTCTTGATACTTTGTTAAGCATCATTTTGTCTTAATATAGTACGTGAGACTATAAGTTTACAAAGGGTCAATGCAGTAAGTACATTAAACATCATTCATTCAGAAATTAGTTTAATAACATTTTAAAAAAAGTACGTGTGTACCGGGGATAAAGAAAAAGAGACGTATCAGGAGAGCCAGAAAAGCAGTCCAAACACCATATTCTCCCCTGCAAATCATGGTACCAGTAAGCACACAAAAGCAGGCCCTTAAGATAAATTGATTAACATCACAACGACGACAAAGACTACATAGCTATTCCTAGCCGAAATAACTAGTATAATGAAACCTAAGTTAATGAGGCAGGAAGACGTACTTGATCCACGAGACGATGCTCGCAGGTGCTTGTAAAGCCAATATAGGAACTATAAAAGATTTCTGTATCGGAGTGCCTTTTGCAAGCATTAAGACCCTATAATGACGAGGAATTACTCGTCAGAGCTCATCATTAAGTTTTTCCAGACTTAATAAGACCCGACAAAACCAAACATATCCGGTATATCCAGCTCGAAAAGTCGAGCTCAAAAATTGTGAAAACAAATAGTAGCTATATATAAGTAGTGTATAAAATCAAAATTAATAAAGTAAAAAAGAGTAATACGCAGATGAAATGGTGCCGATCCATTGAAGATTACGAGGCGAAAACAATGCTCCTCCTCTGTAACAAACTGTACCGCCAAAACGACGCCGTTTTTGAAGCACTATATTCATCAATTCCCCTCCATTTCTATACTCAATTGAAGAAAATCTACCAAAAAAAACAATCAAAATTGTATGAATAATAATAATAACAACAATCAAAAGTGGAAGATGTTGAATGAATGGGAGTGCGTGGGTACCTGAGAGGAGTGAATGAGCTAGGAGTGAGAAGCTGCTGCTGCTGATGCTGANATTCCCCTCCATTTCTATACTCAATTGAAGAAAATCTACCAAAGAATAAACAATCAAAATTGTATGAATAATAATAATAATAACAATCAAAAGTGGAAGATGTTGAATGAATGGGAGTGCGTAGGTACCTGAGAGGAGTGAATGAGCTAGGAGTGAGAAGCTGCTGCTGATGAGGTTGAGATTTTAGAGAGAGAAATTTGCGGTGTTGAGTGTAGAGAGAGAAAGTGGGAGTTGATGAGAGAGAGAGCGCCATGAGCATACCAGTAAACTGCTCATCTCCGCTTCCAAAAANGAGTTGATGAGAGAGAGAGCGCCATGAGCATACCAGTAAACTGCTCAATCTCCGCTTCTAAAATTTTTAATATATCATCAAGTTTCGTTTTTTACTATTTTACATTTTAATAATCATTATGAAATATAATTATATATTTTTTATTATTATTTCTAACCGTGTGCCTAAAATGTCAAAAAAATTAATACCGGTAAAGATGATAAAACATATAAAAATTATAAATGTACAATTTTTTTACAATTTTAATATCTTTAAAAAAATTTACAAAAATACGGTTTTACAATAAAAACAACTAAATATAATTTTTTATATACGATTTATAATTGAATGCAATTTAAAAAAAAATTAAAGTTACACCGAATTGCATTTAAAATTGATTTTAGCTGTAAAATCGTATTTTTATATAAACTTTTTTTTAAAATTTTTACAAAAATTAAAAAATTCATATTTTTCAAAAAACTTCAATAATATTTGTGTAATTGTATTGTTCAGTTTATTCAATGACTAAAATAATTTGTGCAACGGTATTTATAAATATTATAAATTATATTTTTATTAATTTGATCGTTATCGGTGCAAATTTTATGTACAGCTGTATAAGTGCGACATACGTTAAACAAACGACGAATTATAACTAATACTTATATTCATAAAAATAATTTCTTCTGAACCGGAAGAAATAGAAGATATTATAGCATCACGTGATATAAATAAATATCTTTATTATATTATATTAAGCTACCCCATCCCACGGCCATGGGTTCCCTTTCACTATCCAAAAACGGATCATACCTTCATTTTTGCCGACTTCAATTCTACTTTAATTTTAATCTAGTTTTTTTAAAATAATATAAAAGGCTTCATAAATTACTTCGAGCATGCATACATGCACAACTACAAGTTCTTTTATGCATTGGATTGAGTATTGAATTATTTAAATATGCAAAAAAATTAGAAGATTATATTCGAATTGAATACAAAATATTATAAATAAAAACAAATTACTAGTAAAGTTGTCAAACTCGCAAGTGATTTATAACTGCAAAATATTAGTTGATAAATACTTGCGCCTTACGGCCAGCATTATTATATCAGTAAAGTTCTATTAGTAGGATTAAATTTTATAAATATCACTATTAAATAATTTTCTGTTTATAATATATATAATTTTGAAAAAATATATAACCTTCAAGATCTTGTTTAGATAATCTCGATAGAATTTTTATATATTAGTAACAAACTTTTTGTGTCTAGTCGACTAGTAAGTTGTCGAAGTATGAATATTGCTCCCATTTTTTGCCATGGATATTACGTGAAAGAAAAGGACATTTGAATATCACAAGACAACTTGAATGATGCTACAAAACAAGTTGGACATAAAAATCTAGCATACATAATAATGTTACAACATAATAAGTTGCAAGCCATAACTCTGTACGCATAAACACACAAATTAGCATCTACAAATGATATATAGTATTAATTACATCCACTTAAATTAGTACTAGTATTAACCAATGCTTGTAGCATTACCAAAATCTACATATACACACACTTGCATAACATCTTAGTACTTTACACACTTGCATAACATCTTAGTACTTTACACACTTGCATAATATCTTTACATATTGGTGTATGAACACATTCTAAGGTAATTAAAATATAAAAATGAACATAAAGAAATGGGAAGACAAGGAAGAGAAGCTATGTTCCTGCTTCAACAAAGTTAGTTTCATAACATGTGCAATAATAATGATATTGAGGTTATTTTAACAAACTTAACAGGAGATTTCATAACAATTTACCTATAATATCACGATTCATAGCAATTCCTTTAATTTTCACATGACCTGCAGATAATGCATCTCTTAGTTTTCGTGTGCAAGCATGTTGTGATTTAACAGGGGTGTTATGCGCAGCAATTCACCAGTTACTTGGGCATAGTCTATATCTTGATGAAATTTAGTTATCTGTCTATTTGAGCAAGTTGGGAACTAGTCCAGGATTGGTTTCTAAAGTGACATTATACTGCTAATTTAGCTGATGTCGACCACAATAGTTCACTGTCAGAGCTGGCATGTCGTCATTCAACAGAATAACAGATCTTCTCTCATGCATTCAAGGATCATCAGTGTCTAGCCTAGTTTCTGCTACCTGAAATCTCTAAATTCTAAAAGATAGTCGCTGAGGAAACAGGAAATCGGAGATTCACTCCATTTAGAGACCATCTAACTTTAACACTTTAAAAAAACCAGGGAACAAACATATGCCAAATATGAAATTCCAAAAATTTGACTCGAGAGTCTAAAAGTCAAGAAATAGGCAGCTAGTACTGTTGAAGATACTATCACTCTGTGCCAATCACTTGATAATTATAAAGGAGATGGCATTTGTCAGGAAGAATCAATTAGAAAGCAATATGAAATAAGGTAAATTTAAGGGGCGCCTAGTAGTGGGTCACAGCTTTAAGCAAGTATACAATGTCAAGATATGTCTGGGTGGGTGTGTGTTTTTTTTTTTGGGGGGGGGGCATCAGTTCTCATATTTTCTATTCTGGCGAATCTTAATTGGATATATAACGAGTATGCTGATCAAAAATAAATTGAATCACTAGCAAAAGTTCAAACTTACATAGAAGGCTAAACTAAAACTTCAAACAGATGTCCAAAAATTCATATCAGATAATAACTTTCTTGACAACATCAAATAAAAATAGAGTGAGGAACATATTGAAGTAAGAAGCATGTTTGCATAATGGAATTAGTGCATATATTTGCATCAAACAAAATAAGAGATTATCATATTACTTTGAAAAAGAGATCACTTATCAGGAACATTTATAATTCATATACACCTTGTGAATCAATAAGCATCTAACTGTACAGTGCAAAATATATATTCCTAAAAAATAGTGTCCACAAATTATAGATTGACAGCCTGGTGAGATTATCTAAACCCTACAGAAGCTGAAGTTCAGAGGAAAAGGTTGTCTAAATCTGACTCAAAGATTTCACTGACAGCATTTTTATTGTGTAGATAATTACTTAAGAATAACTTTAATAGGGAGAATACCGTTTTTCTCAAGATAAGACAAATTGGACAAACGGGAAGGAGCAGTTAAATGAAGTTAAGAGGAATTAACCAGGAGCTCTTAGTCCTTGTTACCGAATTTCTTAGCAATGATTGGGCGGACATCTTCAACATCAACCAGGGTCTCTAAAAAGGGAAGCAATGTAATTAGTGCACAATCCGACTTATCATCAAACCAACTCTTGATTGGGATTCCATTATTCACTTGCAAACGAAATACCTAAAATTATCAAAAGAAGTGCTAGCAATTAGAAACATTATTAAGAACCTTGAAAGAAATTTAAAAAATCTAGAATTTAAGATAAAAAGTTAATATTTAAAGGACTGAAATAAACATCTCCTTAAGGTACTTTAATCCCAAATATGATTTGGAAAAAAAATGTATCAAGTAGTAAACATCAATTATCCTTCAAGTGACTCCACATGGTATCTCATGCCAGTAACTATCAAGTTTGAACACCAGTTATAATGTGTGGATGCTGCAACTTTCACAAATAATACAACATAGAGTCTACGTTAATGGCTATGTTCCTCATATCATTCAATTTTCTTCTCAAATTAATTAATAAAGAAACGGATCGCATTTAGCTTCTGTGAAAGAAAGAGACAGAGGAACCGAGACAATTGCAGCCCTGGCAAAGTTAAACTAAGACATACCAAGAGAACCTTTAATCTAGAAAATCGGAGGATTAAAAGATGAGAACAAGATCATGTAGAAGTATATTTCTCAAATCCACTTGACCTATGAAAGTGTGAATTGAAAGATGGATGCCATAACTATAATCTTGTTTTAATTACAAACACGCGGCATGTGAAAAAGACTGTGTGCAAAGCACAACCATCCAAAAAAATGGGTGGCACAGGTGGTTATGTGCACACCCTCAAGATCTTATTATTGTTATTAAACTTTAACACAAACGCCTACTTTAACACAGATGCCTATTAGAGCTACCTAATTAGATAACATACCTGTGGAGAATTATCAATTATGGCAATTTTTGCGAGATCAACACCCAAGACTGTCAAATCTTTGGTGTAACATCCATCAGTAAAGATGCATGATTCACGATAAGCTCTGCGTGAAATAATATTATGATCTGGATCCAGTATATCAAGAAGTTGTTTTGCATAGATGCTTTGACTGGCTGTGAATATTACGATTTCAAACATATCTGCGACTCGCTCTAGGAATGTGTGGAGAAAAGGCCTCTTTTTCACATAAATAATGTGTTCTTTCATGTTGAAATAAACTGGGAATGTGAAATCTGCATCAGCACTGTGATCCAATGTAGAATGGACAAGCGTTTCTATACACATGAGAGCAATAAATATTATGGTGAGCACTAAGCAAAGTAAAATTACTTGGATGATTTCTGCAAAGGCAAAATAAATATAAAAAATATAGTAAAAATTTCTTTGGTAACTTAAAGATAACCACTGAACAGTTGCGTAAATAAGTACATAAATTGAACAATAATGTATAGCACGGTCACATATGATAATATGTAGTTAGTTTTAACCAGAAATTAGATACTGAATCATATATTTACGTACCATCCAAATCAAGTACTAATGTCGTAGACTTCTTTTTCTGTGTCGCATTAGGCATTACATTGGTGGGCGGCCAAGGATTTGCAACTACATCTGAGACATCTGTTAATGTTCTGATGAACAAATCTAGATCCAAGCACTCTGCCTGATCCCAGTTTTGGTGGGTGTTGGCATCGGATTCCTGGTCGTAAGATTTCAACTGATGGATCGAAGTACATAAGCTTGAATCAACAGAACTACTAATAAAGTCTTCACATAATTTGCCACTACAGCTATTGCTAATTCCAAAAGAATCCTCAAGGAGAGGCATAATCATGACTTTCCCATCTAAAACTACACTTAGTTCATCCCATTTGTAGTCAGGGAAGGAAGCAGTCTCGTTAAAATCATATAAGTGACCTTTGACGGGAATTTCGGAAAAGATCATGTCAGAAATGTAGAAATCTGATACATTGCATGTCTGATATTTACATGAATTTCTGTCATTATCATCACCGTCATCTATTCCTATTGACGAAGCCTCAAGGTCATCTTTGCTCCCTAGAAGAGAGAGTTAACATGTTAGATCAACTTGAAGTTACTTTAACTTTTTCATATTTAGAACATAATTGAACAAAGTAGCTTCTGATNAGTTACTTTAACTTTTTCATATTTAGAACATAATTGAACAAAGTAGTTTCTGATAGTAAACAATTTCAATCTCAACCGATGGCTAAAATATATTTCCTTATGTGCAGCTCTCTATTCATCCTATGTTTCTTAGAGATGACACTTGCCAAAGTTGGCTTATAATGTTAGCAAGAAATTGCTGCTATTACCGTACCACTCATACACATGACAAATAAATTGACGGATGCATTTCATACAGTCAACGTAATGAGAAATTTCAGAACAAAATCTGGTGCCTATGACCGAACATCAAACTCAGCAAACAGCTTAAACTTCAAACCATGTGCTTTAGTTTTTAATGCAGAAAATGATGCTGAGGCTTTAGATGGCATCAACATATTATGATGAAAGGAACAATGGAAGTGAAGAGAAATGCTGATAATGCATGTCACGGAGTGTAAACTTCAACGATGAAGGACTTGAAGCTGAAGACTCTAAGAGGTATTTGTACAACAGGTACGACACAATATGGAATGGTATCATCATCTTTACTGCCAATTATACATAAATATCAAGAAGCAGTATCTTTGACCAATCCCAAGCCTTTACATATGAAGGCATGCACTTATCAAACATTTAGCATACCTTCAATACCGAGAACTTCTATTTCATTGTGGTCACCAATTATCTCTAGAGTTGGTGAGAAGATTGTCTCCAGGCTAGATATGCAAGGGGCTAGTGCCTGTCCCAAAATCTGCCATCAATAAAAGCTTTTATTCATAATTAGTTGATTACCATATAGAACATCTGGTTACAAGTTTAAAGCTCTTTAGAAGAATATTCAGAAAAGAACAGAACCACACAGCTACATAAGTAGATTAAGGTCAACAGTCAACAGGTTGCCATAGTGTTGTGTTATTTTTCTTCGAAGGTATAACCTTAAACAGTAGCACTACTACTTGTAAATGCCTCCCAGAGATAGATAAGCCTACCTCTGCGACTGAAAGGCCCATATTGAATGCTAAAACTCTAAGGTTTTTGACACCTCTAATGCCCAATACTGTGGCATTCCAGAGAAGCATACCTAACTTCATTAAATTATCACATTGATCAACACAAATAGGCAATTTTAACCTCATTGATCAGCACAAATATACAATTTAAACAAATTACAAAATATGAAGACTCTTAAAGTCCAGCACTAAATTTATTCTAATCACCACAAAATTTTCAACTTTCCTCGTGATAATAGCATAATAGATCTATATGCAGCGAAAGTAGCACTGCATGAATTGGAGCGAGGCTACGAAGTCCGCAAATTTTGCTACAGTATGAAAGAAAAACGCTCAAATAAACAGCTATTATTAAATTTCCTGGCATGATTCATGTAATTATGTGCATGCCATCAACAAGAACAAAAATGGCAAGAAGGAGATAAGTGATTGACTATTCCAGAATAAAAAAGAACTACAGTATAAAATATACATATATACTATAATTTTTCATGGTTGATTATTACCACTCTCATATCAGTTTCCAAATTATTAGAAGCTGATGGCTGCTGAACGTTTTCTCGATCCAGCAAGTTATGGCAGTTGGCATCATCACCTTTGACATCTTGTGGATATGCATTGTTGCACAAAGAAACTACAAGAAAACAAGTACAATTCAAGAAAGGATCTCATTTGAAAATTTTTGTTCTTTAAAAGACGGATAATCTGTAGAATTTAAAAATATTGACCTTCATAAATAAATCGTAGCCTGAGAAGACCATATTTCATATTACACAAATATACATGATATAGTTTCTAGTTACAACCATAATAACTATGTATCCTCTCCGTCCCACTTTAGTTGCAACGTCTTCCTTGCTTTTTTGGGTGCCTCATGACTAATCACTCATTAACTACCCTTTACGACTTCTTCTGATTTGTCCTTGACAAAAAAAATATTATGCATATTATGATTTCAAACTTAAAGCCACCTCATATTCTATTCTGCAAATGCTACAGCTATATACCTGAGATACTATTTCTTTTTAACACCCATTAGATTTGTCTGGGCAGGTCTTAGAATTTTGAAGGCCCTGTAGCAAAAGAAAATTTGCCCAAATAACAAGTTTGTAAAACTGAATAGAGAAAATCAACTAAAAGCTTTTGTTTTTACATTTTCGGAAGCCCTATCTTCATGAAAGACTTTTACAATCAATATTTCCAAGTTAATATTAAAATACTAAAAAAATATCTCTTATAATAAATGAATTACTATAAACTTAATTACATTATCATAATATTATATACAATAAATTTTCACATTCAATTCATATTAATGATTTATATACTAATATCTTATGCAAATGTGTATTGCATATACACGTTTTTCAAAATTTGTATAGGTTTGTGCTCTAATTTATTTTGAATATTTCTTATATCAAATGATACATAAACAATAAAAATTCTCCCAAAAAACATGGAGATTCAATATTAATTTGATTAAATTTGAATATTCGATATATGCCACCCGGCAGGAGCTACAAGGAAATGGTCAATCTTGCTGTTATACTTCCTCCATGATCTTGACCACCAGCTTGCTTGTCCATAATCAAAAAATTAATATTAATAACAATGACATAATATTTGATTCGTTGAAGTCTTATAATAAGTTAACTTTTTTTAATAAAAATAATAATTCATACATATTTAAAAAAAAAAAATTACATTTTCATTTGGCAGTGTTGTGAGATTTGAGAGCAGACATCAAGGCTGAGGTATATGGTGATGGAAGGGGTGAATTTCATATATAAAGTAAATAATAGATAACGATATTAAGTTTGAGCTTGTCAAGTTGGTGAAGGATATGTATGAGGACTATTGTACGAGTATCTCCTGAAGGCTATAACATAATTATTTGGTTTCCAACATAAACCTTGAGTTTTTTGATATATTCCTATACTCTCTCGCGTTTTCGAGTCCATAAGCTTAGCAACATTGAGGGAAAAATGTTGAATAAAACTACGGTATAACTTCTAAAAATACAAAGGCACTCGTAAGAAAATCTTATCTCCTTAACTAATAGGCAATATTCAAATCCTAATATATTACACTTATTATTTAAACCCCTTATTACTTTGTTTAGAAGATCTGACTCGGTATTTAGGGTGGTAAGTGCTATAAATACCCCATGCATTCCGCAAAGTACAACATTTTACAGTATTATAATCATCTGACATTATCAGTATCCAACAAATTATGGAAACATGTATCTAGATCAGCGTCATAATCACGAAGACCAGCCTTGTTTTATATTGTCATCGTACTTTATGACCCGTCAGTCATTCTCCCGTTTGCGAGTATTTTAAGATTCATCATAATTGTATAATGATACATTTTATAATAATTTTTTAGAAGTACTTGGCAACACTGTATATTGATGAAAGAACTAGTAGTAATCACCAACTTTGATTTGGTAGCCAAAATATGTATCTCCGGCTCACATAAACAATTAAAAATATCCCAAAAAGAATTTGATATATCTATAGCTTATATCTAAAATTACTTACTTTCCTGTTTAATACGAGAACAAGTTGCCGAATCTGTTTCATGTTGAGAAATGCGGACATGAGATGGAGAACTTTTTGATATCATAGATGTCTGACAAACACGTAACCCATTTTCTCTTAAGTTGCTTGTGGTTGACTTGGTCTTCATTTTCAAAGATGGCATTTAAGCTGTACTTGAAAGACCTTAACAGTCTCCAATTGAGAACATCAGCTGGGAAGAGATATCCCTCTGGGAAAATATTATGCAAGAGGAGAGCTGTCAACAGAACGATCAGGATCAGAAAGACTTGGAATTTTTTAAATACATAGTAGTGCTACAAAATAGCTGGAAGGTTATGAAAGATTGCAGGCCTCTAAATTGCATTATACCAAATATATGCGTAAGTTTGAGAATGCTGGAAAAGACGTGATCAACTGTTAAACTAGCTAGTATCCAAAACAAATTAGAATATACACCAAAATTCTAGATTGGTGTCAAAGAATGATTCATTGCAGTTCACCTTCACAACGAAAGAAGATCTATTTAATGATCATATGGTGTCAACATTTAGGCATGGCAGCAGACCTCGTCACATAACATAATGACATAATGATATTATGGTGTGTCTCGCCTATTTAAAGTCTGATTAGTGAGGTACATGAAGCCAGAAAGTTATCAACCTAACTTTTCAGGCCAAAAAATGCATGGGTGGGGTTACTCATTTGAGGATTTGACAACTTAACTCTGAATTGACTACGTCACCTTACCTGCTACCATGTTCAAATTTGGAAGCTACTGCGTAGTTTAAGATGAGAACCTATGACAAGTTAAGTATGACATTAACCTCCAGTGGATATTTTCCGGTCATTAATAACCATCTAACCACATAGTGACTGTGACCTAGTGCCACAGTTGCTAGATACACTGGACATGAATAAACTGAAAATTAGCCGTGAGTTGATGATTAATTATGTCAACTTCCTTAAAGGAAGAAAGGCCTACCTTCTGATGAAGATATCTTGCATAGTAAATGTAGATAAACGTTAAATGAATAAGTCAGCCGTCTCCTAAACACATTCAGTGGCATAGTGGTCTAGGTAAAACCTTCTCCCTGGACTATTTGGGGCAAACTTAGGCCTCGGCCATTTGATTAGGTATTGGACAACTGAGATTGAGATTTTCCTTAAACCTTCCACATATATTAGTTGCAGAAGAAAAGGTCCTATCCACATTTAATAGGTGCAGAAGGAAAAGTTTTATCAGTGGCCAATACTCAATAGGTGTACATGTAATCAAGATTTTTTCTTCAGGATGACCTGCCCGAAGGTTTAAGTTTAATCAACTTAATGATCCACCCCGTTCAATATTTAATTCGATGGTGGCGAGATCATTTTGCCACATATAGTCCGGATGAAACTTTTCCTATGACCATCTCTAATACACACAAACATATACATATTGGTACACAGTTATCATTTCCGGAAAGGGAAGAACTCATTTAGCCTCCCTGATTAAACAAATATATTAAATGATTTAAGTGAGCACCATGAGCACAATAGAATATAAAGAGAAATTTTCAAAGTTGTGCTACTTCATATAAACATATAAACATAGGGTTGGACTCTATGTAGACCTGAAGACTGCAATAATTCTTTAAATAAATCGTTAATATATTAAAAAACTTAAAACTATGGGAACAAATTTAGTAACAAGAACTGGCTCTTATCGAAAGATGGCCGGATAATTAAGAATTCCGGGAATGAATATCAAAGATTACATCTTCTATAGAGAAAACCCATGTAAAACAACCAAACAGCCAACTCAATTCATCTAAACACAAGTAGTTTCAAACCAGATCACAAAACACAAACATAAACAGCTTAAAAACCTCAAAAGAAAACAAAGTCAACCCAGTCAACAAACAAACCAACAACCAAAAAACACAAGATTCTATAAAAAGATTCAAACTTTACAGCAAGAAATGACAATATTCATATTACCCATCAAGAACTAACTCTAGAAAGTAGAAACATAAATATATAAAGATACAAACCTTAATTAATCAAACAGTTTGTACAGTTTAATTAGCTTTATGAGCAGTTAAAACTCAGTTACATGTATATACAAACAGCAATCAATCATGAAACAGTGATAAGAATATAGATACAGTAGATTTAGATAAAATGGAAGGATATAGATACATAAGTATATAGATACATATGCATACCTGTTAAGCACCAAAGTCTTCTCCCTATCTCTTTTTCTCTCTCTCCCTCCCTCCTGTGCATATATAAAAGAGGAAGTGGGTCCCAACTAGAATTGGGTGGGACCATGCATTGTCCATGAAGAAAAGTATTGACGGCTGGGATTGAATCCTTTTGAAATGGGTTCATCCAACTAAATTATGCCACGTGGAGTGAGCATGAGAGCTTCATATTTTGACACGTGGAGAGAGCATAAGAGCTTCATCGCTCAACCGTGTACAACGGCCTATTGTAGAGCTGGGAACGAACCGAACATGTTCGGTAAGCTCGGCATGTTCGTCCGTGTTCGAGTTCGTTAAGCTCGTCCGATAAGCTTAACGAACTCGAGTTCGAACAATAAAATATGTTCGGTAAGTTTATCGAACATTGTTCGGTTCGTTAGGATTTTCATCCGAANAGAGCATAAGAGCTTCATCGCTCAACCGTGTACAACGGCCTATTGTAGAGCTGGGAACGAACCGTTCGGTAAGTTCGGCATGTTCGTCCGTGTTCGAGTTCGTTAAGCTCGTCCGATAAGCTTAACGAACTCGAATTCGAACAATAAAATATGTTCGGTAAGTTTACCGAACATTGTTCGGTTCGTTAGGATTTTCATCCGAATTCGTTAAGAGTTCTTTCGAGTTCGGTAAGCTCGAGTTCGTTCGATAAAAAATAATATTATTTACATTTTTTATTATTTTTATTTTTTAAATTATTATATTTATTTTTTTACAATATTATATATATAATTACCGAACTGTTCGTGTTCGGTTTGTGTTCGGTTCGGTTCGGTATATTCGCGAACTGTTCGTGTTCGTTCGGTTTGTTACCGAACTCGAGTTGTGACAAGAAAAATTGTCCGATAAGCTTACCGAACATTGTTCGGTTCGTTAAGAATTTGTTCGTGTTCGTTAAAAGTTCGTCTGAGTTCGGTTCGTTTACAGCTCTAGCCTATTGTCCTGGGCCTCCTGACAGGGTTTCCACCTATTACCGTTTTTCATGTAGATATTTATTTTTAATATATTTATTTTTATTTTAAAAATATGTTTAAACTATAATCTATATTGTATTATTATAACAGAAAAATTAAAAGTTTTTTGGTCTGTTAGTATCCATGGGCTTAAATAATATCCATGTTTATAATAGATATAATTTTACTTTTTTTATAATATGGGCTTCAACTGTGTATATATATATGTGTGTGTATTAACTAAACTTTTATTTTAAGTCCAAACTGAATATATTTATTATAATATGGGTCCAAATTTGGTTATGTTTATTATAATACGGGTACAAATTATATACATATTTATATTAAATATAAAAAATATGCATGTTTATATTAAATATAATTTTACTTATTATAACAGTAGCTCCAACTATATACATAGATGTATATGTGTTCTACTGTATAAAAAATATACTTATATAAAAAACACATAAGAATACCATCAAAACAATTAGGGTGTGTTCGGTTGGAAGGATAAGAATGGGTTGGGATGGGAATGAGCGAAAGGAATGGAATGGGTTGGGATGAGAATGAGGTGGGACAAGAATACTCATTCCATTCTTTTGTTCGTTTAGTAATATTAATTTTATTGGGAATGAAATGATCATTGTTATTAATTTATTTGTTTAATATATAGATAAAATGAATTCTAAAAAAAGGTTTATTCAATAATAAATTTACTAAATAATATAGAAAATATAAGGCAAAATTAATTTCCATGAGAAATAAGATTATATTTATAATTTAAATTAAAAAAATAACAATTAAAAAATTTAAATAGCTAAACAAGTTTTTTTTCTCATTAAATATANTGACAAGAAAAATTGTCCGATAAGCTTACCGAACATTGTTCGGTTCGTTAAGAATTTGTTCGTGTTCGTTAAAAGTTCGTCTGAGTTCGGTTCGTTTACAGCTCTAGCCTATTGTCCTGGGCCTCCTGACAGGGTTTCCACCTATTACCGTTTTTCATGTAGATATTTATTTTTAATATATTTATTTTTATTTTAAAAATATGTTTAAACTATAATCTATATTGTATTATTATAACAGAAAAATTAAAAGTTTTTTGGTCTGTTAGTATCCATGGGCTTAAATAATATCCATGTTTATAATAGATATAATTTTACTTTTTTTATAATATGGGCTTCAACTGTGTATATATATATGTGTGTGTATTAACTAAACTTTTATTTTAAGTCCAAACTGAATATATTTATTATAATATGGGTCCAAATTTGGTTATGTTTATTATAATACGGGTACAAATTATATACATATTTATATTAAATATAAAAAATATGCATGTTTATATTAAATATAATTTTACTTATTATAACAGTAGCTCCAACTATATACATATATGTATATGTGTTCTACTGTATAAAAAAATATACTTATATAAAAAACACATAAGAATACCATCAAAACAATTAGGGTGTGTTCGGTTGGAAGGATAAGAATGGGTTGAGATGGGAATGAGCGAAAGGAATGGAATGGGTTGGGATGAGAATGAGGTGGGACAAGAATACTCATTCCATTCTTTTGTTCGTTTAGTAATATTAATTTTATTGGGAATGAAATGATCATTGTTATTAATTTATTTGTTTAATATATAGATAAAATGAATTCTAAAAAAAGGTTTATTCAATAATAAATTTACTAAATAATATAGAAAATATAAGGCAAAATTAATTTCCATGAGAAATAAGATTATATTTATAATTTAAATTAAAAAAATAACAATTAAAAAATTTAAATAGCTAAACAAGTTTTTTTTCTCATTAAATATATTGAATTACAAACATATTATATTCAAGAGCAAAAATAAAGATAAAAATTATTGTTAGTAAGAATAAAAATGGTTATCCCATGTGAGAGGGTGGAATACAAAATTGACTTATTAGAAAGGATATGAAAGATACGGGAATGAGTGATTCAATTCCCAAATACTCAACCGAACAACTCTTTTTTCATTCCCGACGGAATGGTCATTCCATTCCCACGAAAATTCATTCATATCCTCCAACCGAGCACACCCTTATTGTTTTATGAGAAATGGTTTGTTAATATTAAAATCACAAAATTGAATTACAATGAATCCTAACATACGGAATATAACATCAGATCTCATCTAAATTTTAAAAATCAAATATTGTAGAATCTAACATAAAATCCAGCATAAAATCTTATATACATTTTATAAAAATGAAATTTATGCATAATCATGTTATAATTTTTTGTTAATCTAATGTTAGATTCTATTTTTATTCATAAAAAATATAATCGATGTTAAACTTTAGAATCTAAATGTTAGGAATTATGATATTTGATGATAACAAATTACTTGGAATTACAATAAGGATTTAAATTTCATTGTAACTGGTCAATGGATATATGACTTATAAATATCCATTGACTAAGAAACTAGTTATCAATTGAAACTTGTTTATCAACTGATAAATTGGATTGTAACATTTGATTTATGTTTCATTATCAATTGATTGTATTGCCTTGATGGATGCTGTGAATTAGTCGACTGATGTTATTGATTTCAATTGATAGCTTCTCAACGGATGTGAAGAATGGTTGATCAACTGTAAATATTCTAAGTCAGAATTCTCACAAATGAAGTGATCAACAGATATTGGAGTCGATGGACAAAAGCACCGTTCGATGGATAAAAGCAATCAACGGATAAAGAACCATCAATGGATAAGGAGTCGATGGATAATCTAACTATCCATCGATACATCAATTGATCGATGGATAACCTATCCATCGATGCATGAGCAAAGGAGGATCGACTGATAAGCTTGACAACAATTATCAGATCGATCAAGGTTTCCCAAATTGGTTAAAGACAAAAGGAATGAGAACTTTGCAAAAACTAAATCAATGGAAGACAGTCATGTCAGGATTGTGAAGACTTTCAAGGCAACGCAGTCTTCAAAGAAAAGGTCAAGACAAAGATTTTTCCAAAACAAGACAAATGCAAAGAAGACTGTGAAAAGTAGCTACAATCTATTTTAGTGAATACATTGTAAACTGTAATTTGTAATTCACATTGTTATCCATCGATTGATAGAAAAATAGATGTAGAATGTGAACTACTATATATTGGTTAATAGTCCATTGTAGCAAGGAGTGTAGAAGAAAAATCAAGAACTCAAGAAAGGCACAATAGAAAGATAGAAAATATTTGTAGTGTTTTTCTTAATTCAAAACTACATTTTTGTAAGCAACTTGGTATCTTTACCAATGATAATTGAAAGCAAAAATACACTAGTGGAAAAACCAATCCACTAGTAATTTTTAAATTTCTTTGTTCCGTTTTCAATATATATTTCCAAACACGAAAATAAATCAAAGTACAACTTGTATCCGCAAGAATTTCTAAAATTCTTAAGTTTGTATTCAACCCCCCTTTCTACAAAATTCTTGTACTAAAGGAAAAATAACAATTGGTATCAGAGCCAGATTTTAACATACAGAAAGTTAAGATCTAAGTACATCAAGTATGGGTCAAAAAGACACAAGAGTGAAGATTTCAGTTCCAGAGAAAGATGAATATTTTCCCTGGAAAGTCAAAATGCACTTGCATATGCTATCCATTGATCCTTCATATGCCAACTGCATAGAGAAAGGTCTGCATGTGCCTATGAAGATAGTTACAAGTGTGAATGCAGATGATACTCAAGCACCGGACAAACTTATTCCAAAACATGTTAGTGAATACACAGACGAGGATGAAAATGATGCACACAAGGATAAAAAGGTTATGAACATTTTATTTAATGGTCTTGACAATGATATGTTTGAAATGTTATCAACTGTACAACCTCCAAGGAAGTCTGGGTTACTCTTCAAACTCTATGTGAGGGCACTGAGCAAGTAAGGAAGAACAAGATGCAACTTTTGATTCAGAAGTATGAGGCATTTCACTTCAAGAGTGGTGAAGCAATCAATGACACATATAGTAGGTTTCAAAAGATGTTGAATGAGCTAAAACTATATGGAAGAGTATATGTTGTTGAAGATACCAACCTCAAATTCTTGAGGTCCTTACCCAAAGAATAGAAACCAATGACTGTTTCTATAAAACGGTCTCCTGACTTTAAAGAATATACTCTTGACAAACTGTATTGTATCCTGAAGACCTATGAGTTGGAACTAAAGAAAAGTGTATTGCCTTGGTGATCAAGAACAAACAAGTTATAGAATCTTGTGAAGATGAGTCTGTCAAAGAAGGGAAGAAAGAAAATCATGGCAATAGTGCAAGTGGTATTAGATATGATGAATCTTCAACTAGCAAAAGAAAAGAAATATTTGAAGATGATGAGTGATATACCAAGGATGAAATATATGAGCATTTGGCTTTTCTATCAAGTAAATTTTCAAAACTCAAATTCAAGAGAAATCTCATGCAAATGCCTGGATCTCAGTTTAAGAGAGACAATCAACAAGGCAAAAATCTTGTTAATAGAACTCAATTCAAATGCTTTAATTGTGGATTAGCTGGTCATTTTTCTAATGAATGTAGAAAGCCAAAGATGGAGAAGAAGCCAAAGTTTAGTGATGGTATTAACTATAAAAAGAAGTATTTTGACTTGCTCAAACAAAGAGAGAAGACTTTTGTAACAGAAGAAAATGATTAAGCTGTTGACGATGATTCTGAAGAAAAGGAATACATCAACCTTGCATTAATGGCCAATCATGATGACCAAGAAGCTGGATAGATTTAAAATATGAATAATTTAATTATCAAGCCTGAAATTTGAATGGTGATAAAATTTATATATATAAGTAGATTATTTTGAATTTTATTATAAATAATAATATTGTTATTATTATTATTATTATGTTAATGAAATTTAATTTTTAAATAAATTATAATAAAGAAGGAGTTTATACGTGATAAAAGACCTACTTAAATTTAATATAAAAATAATAATATTATTACGATATATTGATATTAAAGAAACTAACTGGTATTTTTTTAAACAATGAATGTTTCATTAATAGATAATTGGAAGTAAATATCCCAAAAATTTTAAGAGTGATGAGGATTTATTTCATGCATAAAATTTTATTATCTAATCGAAATGTACGGTTAACCGATACCGTAATCAAAATTACGATTATTATAAAAAAAAATCCGATAAATAATAACACCTTCGTATTAAAAAAAATAAGAATTTTGAAAAAATAGGTCACGTAACCGCAAATATTGTATACCAAAATACTACTTTCATTACTCATCCATCTACCTGCAATAACATATTCAAATAAATATAAAAAATAACAAAACAAATCGATAAAAACTAATAAATCGATGAATGCATAACATAAATATATAGTATAAAATTATAGCATGAATTTCTCAATTAATGATAAAAAGTTATTTAATATGATATAAAAGCATCATAAACGACATATAACTAACATCACATGCCGATCTGAACCGAATTCTTTCTAGTTACAGGAGATTCTTTAAAAGAAATATCTCGTACATGTATAAAAAATCATCGCATGTGATATTAAAATCGTTCAAATTTCAGATCCGAAAGATATAAAAAGAAACATTAAAATATGAATCAAATTTGAAAAATATGAAAACATATCTAAAATTTTAAAAGAGTTAAAAATTTCAGATTTACTTTTTATATCAACGGATGTTTTTTTTAAACGATTGTTCATTTATAGGTGTCGTTTGACTTATTTTATAAAAAACTTCTAAATTAAAAAATGTAATTTAAAAGTTAAAAAATGCATGTAATTTTAACTTAAGGACAAACGGGACAAAATAACTGTTTATATGGGATATTCATTTTGATTTTTGTATCCCAATCACTAAAATTAGCGGATTTTAGAAAGTTATTGTATAAATTAATCAATTTTCAGTTTAAAAAAAATGTCAAGTATTATTGTTTTTTCGGTTATCTTCTCTTTAAGCTCGTATCACTCTTCTCACAGAGACAACCTAAAAAATGCAGACCCCTAACCTTATCTGTTTTTCAAATTGTGTTCCTTGTACTCATTCTTCTTCCCCTTCAACCCTCTTCTGTAATATTCAACAACTAATAGTACCAAAACCACATAAACATTTGAAATCGGGGTTTAATATTTTCTCATGTTTTGGTGGTCAAGTACCCTTTACTTGTAGACTATCTTCTCCGCACAATTCTGGTAATATTTTTTATCCAGGTTTTAATCTTTCTTGGATAATTTAAATATTCTTGTTATGGGTATGTTTTATTTTGATTTTCTAGTCATGGGTTTGTGTTCTTGTTCTTGAATTAGCTGATTATACTCGATAAAGTGATGAACTTTTCATTAGATGTTTTTTATCATATGCTAAAATGTTATTGGATTGTATTGTTCTGTACTTCTGTTAGTACCAAGAGTTTATCTAATTTTCTGTATTATTAATGGATATGACTGATGGATTGACATACTGTAGTATTGTTTTCTTGTTTTTGTTATGTCCATTTTAGTTACACATGATATTTTAGAAACCAGTCAGACTGAATCAGGCTTCATTGAAGTTGGATACATATCTAGTGTTCACGGGCTTCAAGGGGAGGTGCGGGTGAATCCAAGCACGGGTTTTCCAGAATTGCGCTTTTCCACGGTGAATATCCTTAAGTAGAGTTGCTATATATTATTCTCTGTTTTCTATTTACACCTGAGTCCATTGTAAAGTTAAGACATTGTTTTTTTTAGCCAGGAAAAAGATGGTTGAGGCAACAAATTTCAGGGAGAGAGACTATTCAAGAAGTTACATTAGTGGAAGGAAGGGGAGGACATAAAGGACAAAAGAGTTGGATACTTAAACTAAGTGAAGTTGACACAGTAGAGCAGGTGTTTAATTGCAATTAAAACGTGTTCTTTTTTACATTATTGCATTAGTTTCTTTGTTGTATACAGATTTGTCACTATATAGATATATTGAGTTACCTTATTAATATGCTATCTACAAATGATTTAAATATTATGATTTCTCAAATACTGGCCTATCTCCACACCCCCTTCATACACAAAATACCAGGTTGAACTGGGGACAGTAGTTGCCTTTTGGATTAGTAGATAAATCATTTTTTTCTGATGTAATATATTATAGGTTTCAAGTGTCTATATGCATCAAAAATTTGCATTACCAATGATTTGGATTTTCTATGCCCGTTTTTTCAGATGACAAGTTGTAATTCAGCAGTAATGATAGATGAGCGACTACATTATCACAACCATGGGTTGATTCGGTGAGATCCATTAGACATAAGAAAATATAATCTTTTCAGTAATGACTGTTTAATCATAGTGGCTCGAGCCAAGTAATTTAGACCAACAAGGTTCGGGGATCGTTACGAAATTTCACAACTAATTTAGGCTGTAAATTAGCTGAGCTGAACTTGCAGCTAAACAAGCTTTGTTTGCAAAAACCTCAAATCTGCCAACTTGCCAAGCCCAACAAGTTACTTAAACAAAATTTTTGGATGATTAGGCTTGGATCTTATCTAAATGAACCGAGCAGAACTTTAAACAAATTTCTGTGTTAACTAGAAAAAATGTAATCGGTGTTGCTTTATAGTTTATGTAGCAAGCCGAGTTAAGTCAAGCTTTGAATGGTCCTTGCCAGACTTGTATGCCAACAAGCCTTTTCATTTACATCCCTACAATTAAATCTAAGTAGTTTAACCTAAAGTAATCTTTGCCTAAATTTCATTTAATTGAGTTAGTAGTAAATGCATAGATTATTACATTTTCTTATCCAGTATACTCCCAGGCTCAGCAACTTGTTGGGTCAACTCTACTTGTTACAGACGAAGAGAGACCAGACTTGGAAGAAGGCGAGTTTTACACTCGTGATCTCGTTGGCATGAGAATTATTCTTAAGGTTTGTATTTTGGTGGCATTATATTCACTTCTGCACCTTTATATTGGCAAATTGGGATCATAAGCAAAAATATTCAACTTATCCATGATGGATGTATTCTATATAAATGTATATATTTAACTTTATGTAAAAGGAGTTTTTGATTTTAAGTCCATCTCTGGACACGATTCTAGTTAATTTAATAGTGAAGATTAGAAGACAATTGTTTATGTTTAACATTCATGGTAGATATTACTTCAAACTAGTACATCAGATATCTGAATCTGCATCCTCATCTTACTTTAAGTCTTGAGACTTCTAAAATATTATTCACACATCACATAACATTTTGTACATTTCACTTAGCATTATATTGGTGCAGTTCTCGACTCGTATGTTATGACCTTTGATTAGAAGCCATTGGTTGGTTCTTTAAGATTCTTATTCTTTTTATACTGTAAACAGGATACTGGTGAAAATGTGGGAACTGTTGTTAATGTTTTTGACAGTGGAGCAGGAGACCTTTTACAAGTTAGGCTTAATACATCTCCCAAACTGTCTGATGGAACTGGAAAACCGGAAGCAGAGATGCTTGCTTCTGCTCCACTTGTGTGGGTTCCATTTGTTGAGGCAATTGTTCCTAATGTTGATATGAATAAAAGGGAAATGTTGATTACACCTCCAAAAGGGCTCCTTGAGTTGAACGTACGTGCTGATGAAAGATCAAAGAAAGAGAGGCGCCAACTTGTAAGGCATACTCTTTTATTCTTCATTACCAATTTGTCGGATATGTATCTTGCATGAATCTAATTTTCTTCTGCATATCAATATCAAAATTTGAAGGACTTTGACTTCCTTATGGAGTCATAAGAAGCATCTTTGCTCTATCAGGCTGTGTTAACTATAATACTTCTGTTGATCAATCTCTGGTATCTGCGTTCATTTTTCACAATATAATGTATAAGTGGATCAACTTCGTTACTCTGAACTTTAAGGATCCTTAATAGAAATTAACACGACCTCCACTTTTCAGTTTCTATCTGAAGTAGCGAAATCTTAGAGTTGGTCATATTTTAGTTTAAACTTACAATTTCTATGTTTTCTTTGGCTTCTTTTTATGTACCCTTTTTTCTCCATCCTTGTCTATTCACATACAGAGTACAATACAAAAGAGCTATATACATACACTCCTTAGAGGACTTAATACACCTCCATCATAGAATCCTCATATACAGANAAGAGCTATATACATACACTCCTTAGAGGACTTAATACACCTCCATCATAGAATCCTCATATACTGTATCTTAGAGAACATAGTTATTGCAGCTCGAGAAGGAGACACAAGACAGTGGCTCCTGTTCGAGCAGCCTTGATCAAGTGGAAGCAAAAAAAAAGGCTTTGCTCTTCCGAGTCAACAGTTGCAAAAATATTCATACTCAGTAACCTAGTAGGTTCGGACATCTTTAAGCATATCTTTTTGTGAGTTATGTTGTGATCTACTTAGAAGTGTTTTCATTTACCAGGTATTAGTGTTTTCTAAAAAATAGCACGCAGTTAGAAGTCCTATTAATACTCCTTTCTTACATGTAATTTAATATACAGTTGAATTTGAAGGAGATTTCATTACAAAGTTCTTTATGTTGTGCAGTACAACAATATGTCCATTGTCATATAATATTGCTTTTATTAACAACACATGAAAGTATTGAGTGTGTGCACTTCTACATTTAGCTCTCCCTTTTTTTTCCCGAAGTTACATTTAGCTCTTTAATTGCACTTTGATCTAGAAATTACTTTTATGTAGTAACCGCTAAACATGTTAATAACAGTGTGGATTCATATCAAGGTCTTGCTTCATCCTAATCTGAGTAATACTGTGTTGTAATATTTGCTAGTTATGTCTCATTATTTACTGTTTTTATCTATCTTTTGGATGAAGTTTAATCTGATATAAAGGCCTTGGCGTTTCAGGAATGGAAAGAGAGAAAGAAGTTTCAGAAACGTGTGGTAGCTGCAAAGAAGAAGTTGAGTGACTTGGAGCAACAACATGTTTTTCATGGGTTTAGACGCGGGGGAAAATCGGAGGGGGCCTTACTTGCAAATCAGATTGTGGGTGTTAATTCCAAATTGCTTCGTTTGGCATTACAGAATATCGAAACATCCTCAAAGAGGTAAAGTTTATTGTGAAGGGATTTGTGCTGCATATTGATAATTTAACTCAAGCAGGCATCACTAAGGAAATAAACCATTTTTCAGTGACATGTGCATCAATTTGTCCCTATCGTTTGTGAATTAAATATGTTAGCTGTTACCTTCCCTGCTTGAATGTGTACACTGCATAAATAAGATAAGTTCTTCTGGGATATAAAATGTTGATTGCCATTTTCCAGGGGTATTAATATGCTTCCCTGTTATGCTGCTTCATATGGGTAGTATGTGTTCCCCTTATTTTTCTCCTATATGAATGGGGTGAAGCACATATTATTTTTGTGACTTAAATACGAGTATTGAGACCCTATGCGTTCCTACCACTTGCATCTCCTTTCATATAACGATATGTTATACATGCATTGACATTATCAATATGCATGATTTTCTCTCAGATGGGATTTGAGGGAGTATATTGAAGCCAATTTGAATGATCAAATAAAGATTACCTTACAAGGATCTGAGGAAGTTTTTGGAAAAGAAGATAAGGTCAAAACAAATTCCAAATTGCTAGAAAATGGTAAAGTTGCTATTGTTGTAGTCATGGATGACACTGGAAATTTAGGAGGTGAATTTGACCTCAAAATAGTCGAGACCTCAAATACAGAGGACTCTCCATGCATGCTTCTAAAGTCGCTTCTTTCCGACGATCATAGATTGGTAAATTTTTTACTATATCTATTGAATTGAACAAATTTTATTTGGCTGTCCTGCAAATTGATAATGATATACTCATATACACCACTAGATATTCGGTCCTGTAATCATATTTGAATTGAAGGCTGCAGCTGTTTTTGTGCATATAATATCTAGGAGACTAAAATCGACAGACAATTGCTCAAGTCCTGCACACAACAAAATCTTATTGTTAACCTTGAGGATAAATATGTATTCATTAGTCAAATAAATGATTTCTTTTGTTATTTGAAGTTTGTCTTACAGAAATCTTGGTCAATGCAGATAAAAGACCTTAAATCCGTGCCACTGATCTTTGTTTCCCCTGCTAATGCAATGGGTACTCTTCAAAACATGTTCTCTGAAAATGATCACTTTGGTTTTGACGACAAGAAGGTAAGGGTTGCAGTTCCTAAATTTGTCCTCTGGTTTCACATTGCTTTACCTGCTAAGTTCTAGGTAATCGAACATATTCCCTACGCGACATTATTTATAGCCAATCTCATGCTATCCTGGATCATAGTTTTACATGACAGTAATGTCGGACCATTATACTGGTTTTGTGGTGTTTCATACTTCCAGTTAACCATCTACGACTACAAGACATGATTAAAAAATGTTTATTTTCCAAACATTTATTCTATTCTTTCATCCACAAGTTCTTTTGTCTTATAATGCCTTTATGCAGCTTCTTGAAATTCTCAAAAAACTTCATAATTTTTGAATATTTTTTAGGGGGGGGGGGGTGTCATGGAGATGACCTATCTACTTCTTACACTAGAGATAAGGTCTGCTCACACCGCTCCCTACCCATACCCTGCTTTCTTTTGGGACATCGGTTATCTTTCCTTCAGTTTAATTTATCAAACACTCCATGATTATAATTAATATTTTTGTTCTTAGATTCGTTGTAATTTGTATATGTCTAAATGATTATTTTTAGGTCTGGTTCTTGGAAGAAGAGCAGCTGCCTGTGGTTAGTAAGCCTGCAGAAGAACTTGACAAGCATAAGATTTTAATGCAGACACCATGGGAGATACTCCAAGTACCGGTTGGATCAGGAGGGGTTATTAGCTCACTTTCAGCAGACAATATTGTAGAGAAACTTTCCGACATGGGTGTAGAGTATATTGAGGTTAGGCACTTTTCTTTTGAAAATAATTATGCTCAGCTTTTATCAGTTATATTATATGTAAGATATCCCTTAAAAAATGATCCCTTTGTTGAACTCTTATTCTAGTTTTCTAAAGTTAGTTTTTTTCCTTTCCTTTCGATCATTATCCATAAAAAGCATAAATTAATGTGAGATAGATATAGGTTGTGGCTTGATAAAGTTATTGTAGTGTCAAACTTGAGGTCATTATGTATTTATGCGGGTTATCAACGATAAGCATAGAACTCTCTGTAGAATAATACCCTGGTATTCAACAACTTCATAAGAAAATACTTCCAATACTAGTCCATTGTATAACTGTTGATTTGATAATTTGTAACAAGTGAAGAAGGTATCATGATTATAATCGGTGAACTATTACATTTTACCATGTACGACAAAAGTTACTAATATATATCTGTAAAACTATTTGACATATATTTGAAACTAAAAATACCCCTTAGACTTTGGTTTAGTGGATTAACCTTCTTTACCAAGGCCAAGAGTCCAAGTCTCCAAGTGGCAAGTAGGTGTCTTTAAGTTCAATTAACAAAAAAGAACATCTAATTTTATATGTTTTATAGTGCGTCGGTAAAAGTCGCGTGATCATAATTGCAACATCACGGGCTCAAGGGGCTAAAACAGGTGAACTGATATTAGAAAATAACAAAAACATTCTTTTGGTGAATGCTGTCATATGCATCTTGCGGTTACTCTATTGTTTATGCTTCATCCATTTTTTCTCTAATCATGCATGGAAAAATATTAAGTCTGATTTTTTTTGTAGAGTCGATATCATTATCTTTTTGCCATCACTCATTTCTTATTTGCAGGTCTGTGCTGCTAACCAGAGATACATTGAAGGTCAGTTAGCTGACCTGGTTCATTCACGCAGAGCACACATTGGGATTAGGTATTTCAAGAATACGGACAACAATGAGGAAAATTTTCACATGATCTTCTCAATGAATTTTATGAAAAAGTTGACGAAAGATCTTGACAAACTCCATCTCCAGGCCATTGAAAAACAAAACGCACACATCTGCATGGTGGGCAAGGAATGGATTGACATCACTCCCTCGTCTACCAACTCATATGAGTTTCATAGTTCCATATACACTACACTGAAAGCTTCTTCACCAAGTAAAGTTTGTTTAATGGAGGTTCAAGAGTAAATGTTGTAATCTTTTCATGTAACTTTAGAAAGCAATCTGCATGAGGATAATAATATGATCAAGGTAGTTACTATGTTCTAGTATGAAATGAATAGTACAGTCTTAATATTTGTTGTTAGTAATACAGAAAGAACAGACACTATATAAAAGAAGAATTGACAAAACCGAGTATTCAATCACAGTAACTAGACATAAACATGGACTAATCAATTATTGATTTCTTCTCAGGGTATGTTTGTTTATACATCCATGGGCTATAAGCTATTAATTAAAACAAGCTGATTTTTTTACAAACTAATCGGTAGTTTAGAACAATCTTTTACCGATCAGATTTTACACTTACTTAGAAACTTAATGTCTAAATTATATTTGAAATATATAAAATGAATTTAATATTTTTAGTTCACCTCATTTAGTTGGGGACTCTCAAAAGTAAACTAAAAATAAAAATCACGTGACTTGATAAAAGCATTAATGTTGATTAATTGTTACGAGTACTACGTATTTTTTTTTATTTTTTATGACGGAAAGCTGGAGATTTTATTAAGTACTCAAATTCATCTCAATACAATTTTAAATGTTGGGAGGGACATAACTCCTACATATGTTTCCCTAGCCAGCTGGTGAGCAATTATATTCACAGATTGTTTTACGAAAGACAAAGAAACTTTGTGAAGTCGTTGCATAAGATTACGACAATCCTCAATAATCAAACTAAAACGTGACATCATTGGAGTTTTGTTTCTAATCGCTTGAAACAACTACGACAATCCTCAATAATTGCTTAAAATGTGACAGCTGCATCAACCGAAACCTTAACTATATTTGATAAAGGTTTAACACAACCTCAATCTGTGGTTGGAGAAGGGCCGTAGACGACCAAAATTGGGCTATTTTCCATTGTGTAAGGTATTGCTTCGCTGCCTGTTAACCATTGTGTACTTTCGGTTCCAAACTAAGTCATTTCTTGCTCTCCAAATGGCCCAACATAAAGTGATAGCTTCAGCACATTTCGAAGGATTTTTTGATGTGAATACCATCCCCATCCAAGTCATGAAATCCATGTGTACATCCCACTGCTTACCTGGGAACACAATAAACCAACATTGCCTAGCTGTGACCAAGTTGTGCATTATTGTTTCCACTTCAGTTTTACAGACAGGGCAACTCCCTTGAACAGGAACACGTTTAGTTTGCAGCTGCGTCATTGTTAGCAGGCAACGTGACAACGCAAGCCAGACCAGGTTAATCGCCTTTGGAGGAGCTTTCATACGCCACAGGGATTGCCATATGCTGCTATTATCATCCGTGATCCACTCAGCCTTCTGAAATTGTAACAATTTGTATGCACTTTTAACAGAGTACACACCTGAGTCTTCAAGACGCCAGCAAATAGTATCTTCATTATTGGAGAGTTTTAAAGGAATATTCAAAATACAGGCTTGGTCTCTCTCATTAAAGATATCCCTAATTAGATCAGTATTCCATTCTTTTTGCTCGAGACAAAATAGCGATGCCACAGTCTTGTTTTCAAGGGCCCGGGAACCGGAGATAACAAAAGGGTTGTCCTCCACCATTAACCACGGTTGACCCAGAATTTGTATACTATCACCACTTCCTATTCTCCATCGAACACCATCAAGTAGCAACTGCTTAGCTTCAACTATACTTCTGCAGATAAAACCTGGGCTATTGCCCAGGGTGGAGTGTATAAAATCAGTACCAGCAAAATACTTGGCTTTGTATAGCCTCGAAACCAAACTGTTTGGAATAACAATAAAATGCCAGCCTTGCTTGCCTAGCATAGCGATATTGAAGTCCCTGAAATTTCTAAAACCCAAACCACCTGCTGCATTTTTGTGCTTAGCCATTGATTTGATAAGTGTGTTGAAAATATTGTTGATGATTTTGAAATTAGAAACTTATTTTTTATGATGGTGTTAATGGCTCACAGTTGACACACTTGAAATGAATGTTCTGTTAATATGGAAGATGTTCCCACACAATTAAAGCAATTTTAATCATTTTATTGATTATGAGTGTGTTTTGCAATAATATCTTATTTCTGAAAAATAAGTAAAAAAGTATTTTATACTTTTTTTTTTGTGAAAAATTTGGTAAATTTAAAAAGTCACTTTCTATAAAAGTATTTTTAGTACAAAAATATAAGTAACAACTAAAATAGTTGATAATATAATTAAGTTTTTACACTTGATATTATCGAAATTTAAATATTAGAATAATTCAAATAAATATGTACATAAAAAAATATAAATATATATTAAAAATGCTATAAAGATTTAAGTTGGTAATTAAATTGACCCAGCTGTGAGTTTCCTCATGGTTTGTCTAATCCTTACCCGAAATGTCAAATCAGGCGGGGCAAAGGTCCAAGGATTTGACGAATCACTTGTTTGAACCTAACCTTAAATTAAAAAATATATATGTTTGTGTGATAAACAAAATAATTATTTAAAGTTAATATGATAGTAGGTTCCTTTTTTAGTTAAAATTTATTTTACTTTTATAATTTTTTATAAAAATTAATATTATTATTCAAAATATTACTTAAACTTTTATTTTTATCTTTTAATATTGAATAACTCATTAATTTATGACTAAATAATAAATAAAATAAATTTTTTAGTTTCTACTTTAATTTTTAATCTAAAATAATAAATAAACATTTTAAATTTAGTCAAACTCCAAGACTTTGTCAAGAGAGTTTTATGACCTTTAGAAGCCTAACATAGAATTAAGGGGCCAAATTAGGAATCAAGTATGAGTTTCTACTCAACAAAACCCATAGCTTGTGTTTGCTTGACTATTTTTAAATTTCCAAACCGACGAGGAGGTGAATATGGACCAATCCTTACATCCAGGTATGAGAATATGAGTATGTTTTTAATATTAAAATAACATATCTTTTTAGAAGATGATTTTTATTACGAAATGAGAGTTTTACGTTATAATTTTATACTATATATTTTATTACTCGTTCATCGACTTATTTGTTTTTGTTGGTTTATTTTTTATTTTTTAGATTTAATTAGATGAGTTATTGTGTATAGATGAAAGATAAATAGAAACATGATTTTGATACTCACTTGGATGAGAAAAAGAGTAAAAAGAAGGTAGATAGAGATGAGAACTTGGATTTAACGACGGAAATAATAAGACGTGACTAATTTTTTTTAGCATTGGGGACTCAAAATGTTTCAAGAATTTCCAGTTTTTGTGTTAGGAGCCACTATGTATATTGATTTTTATGATCGTTTTAAGACACCTTTTTCTCTTTTGAGGTTTTTTTCATAGGATTTTATTCTTATGGGGTTTTAACGTGACTCATTTTTGTCGGATATAAAGGTTTTTATAATCTAAACTTCTGGGGAATCTCTTTATTATAAGTTGTTCGACCCATGAATTGGTTAAACATATCTTTTAGTTAGATGAAAAGTTTTTATTATCTTCTGATGTATTATCAGATATTTTTTATCAATAAAACGATTCTTCATTTTTCAAAAATAAAAAAATAACATCTCTTTTTCATCTCTCGTTCTGCTTTGCTCCGTCGCTGCCGCCAGAATACAGGTAATGCTTCATCTTTGTTTTGCAATATCTCTTTATCCTTTGTATGTGATCTTATCAAAATTATCATGTATTTCTTCACCTCACACTTTTTGTTGTATCTGCTTTCATTGTTTGTATCCTTAAAGTCCCAAAAATTTCTTCATCAGAGTTTATGTTCATATACCTGTTTAACAGTGTCTCAAATCATATACTAATAACAAGGCATTAATCAATATCACTGATTGCTACATGAATAAAATCCTGGGCAAATATATATACTTTGTACAGTATACTGGCTACCCTGTCTAGAAATTATCTAATAACGGTCTAAATTCCCTGTTCCTCGAACAATTTACTTTGAAAACTTTTTATGCCTCGTACGAGTATCTAGTCCTATGATTTGTACTTGAATTTATTTCCCAGAATAAATAATACAGAATCTCTTGATATCTGTGATGTGTTGTTGGACCTACCGTAGTGCTCTTAATTGAAACAAACATTGAGCTTGGATAGTAGCTCATTACCAAGAATGGATATTCTATTTTAATCATATACGTGTCAAATTTTAAGGTTAACTTCTCTCTATCTTTCTCACTAAAATAATATAAAATATATTTATAGTATAAAATTTGAAGTATATTAATATAAATTTAAAAATATTACTATACTACTAATAAAATGAACCGTAAATTAATGGTAGAAGAGGAGATTAGGAGTTATGGAGACAAGAGTAGAAAAATAGATTTTAAATTTTATATAATATATCATTTATTTATTTTATATCATTATTTAATATATAAAATCAAATTTGAACCGAACTCTTTGGATTTTTATATAATGTAAAGTAAAATCCAATCGAAAAATCGTTGCTCACCCCGGAGGGATCGGTGCAAAACATTTATTATAAGAAATTATTAATTAAAATAATAGAAAGACTATTTCACCAACCTTGAATAGTCTACGTATTTTCTTGCTACGACAGGTTACGTGTAAATTTCTATAAATGCATGATTTTATACGAGAGACTATTGATATCAGAAAAAAGAGTTGTGTAAAAACAATTTACAGCAAACTTATACAATGGCCGCAAAGCAGATAACAAAAGCTGGATCGGAATATCTCTTAAAGTACCTTTTGTTCAAGATATGGATGTCACTCAAGTTCCATTACAATATATACGCTATGATCAAAATGCCCTTGTTATTCCCGGCTCCTCCTCTTTGCAACAGGTCCCAGCAATTGACATGCATAACTTGCTTTCTACTGAATCAGTACTGCATTACTCTGAGCTCCAAAATTTGCACAATGCATGCAAAGAATGGGGCTTCTTCCAGGTACGTTATCGATTGATGGTGTGTGTGTGTGATGTGGATTATCAATGTCATGTGTTTGGTACTAATATAGGTGTATTTACAGCTGATAAACCATGATGTAAGCAGTTCATTAGTGGAGAAAATGAAGTTTGAGACTCGAGCATTCTTTAATTTACCAGTGGAAGAGAAGAAGTATAGTAAAGAAG
>QRFB01003933.1:0-26718 GCA_008931105.1 Oenanthe javanica | reverse complement strand
GGAGTATATATATCTACAAGACGATATAATAATTCTAAACAATTTTGTACATAAAGAACATGATTATACGAAACTCCTAACACCTCATAATAATGTTCTAAAATATTTTCTAAACCTTCTTTTCTAACAGCAGGATCAAGAAGACATGCAACACCATAAATATAGGGAAAATCTGTAAAGTATTCTATCCATTTAATTTTCATGTCATGAATAATTGCACTAAAATAATCATTTTCTTCAAATTCACGTAAAGTAGTAACAATATTAACACACTCAATGATAACATGATGTACATTTGGTTCGTAAACATAAGAAAAAACCATAGTAGCATGGTGATAACATTCAAGTATATTACGTACACTATTCCCCCTCCCCATTAAATTAGGCTACTAAAAGAAAAATATAATTGAACCATAAATATTACATTGTTTATATATTTATCGTTGTTAAGATTTTATACGAATACGAGGATAGCAATAATCTTATTATTTTTTAAGTTTTATAAACAAAATTTCTTTGAAGTAAACACCAAATTATATTTAATTAATTTAATAAAAAATATAGTTATTATGAAGAATACAATCATTATTTAAGATATATTACGGGAGAAGTAAAAATTATATTAAAAAATATGAAAGATTTCAAAAGTATAAAAAAATTGTTTTGATTAACTAAACGGGCGAGCCGTGCCGAGTTGGCGAGCCGTGCCGAGTTGGCGAGCCGAGTAAGCGAGCCGTGCCGAGTTGGCAGACGAGTCGTGCCGAGTTGGCGAGACGTGCCGNTGATAGAATATATTTTTATATATATTCTATCTGATTTTTATTCTTATATTTAATAGTATTTTGCATTAATTGGATATTTATTTAATAGATTTTAATATTTTATTGCAGACAAGAGGAAAATCCTAAACTTGGAAGAATTTGGACTTAAAGAACTATTTTGGAGATAAAATAGAAGAAAATTCGTATTTATTGGGCTGCACGCGCTGCTTACACTGTTTAGGCCATATCTCGAGTTCTAGAAGTCAGTGTTATTTTTTGAAAGTGAACTATATTATGAAAAATGCTAGAGTCCCAAAATTATTTCCCAAAAACATTCTCAAAAAGCACTTGTATAATTTTAATTGGTTATCAAAATAATAAATGAGATGGACTCCTTATGCATTCAAATTAATACACGAATTAAAGTTTTCTATTCTGTCACGTCACTACTGCAACGTCATTTTGGGAATTTTGAAATCGAGGAAATATTATACATATGTGTGTTGACTGTTGACTGTTGACTTTATATTTCAATACTCTTAAGCTCGGAAGTTACATGAATGTGAATTATATATTATTAAAAATAATTATAATGTCTTGGAATTCAAATCTTATTTAACTTACTTCCCAACCAGGCGAGATATACTAAAGCAATATATCATATGATTTTTTATTTTAAATGGATGCACATAGTACTAATGTGTATTTAACGAATATTTAAGCTCATTTTCTCTAAAAATAAATTCGTTTAGTTCGAAATTGTGGAAATAATTTTATTAGTACATATTATCAATATATAATTTAGGCACATATCCCTCATTTACTATGAAAATAAATATTTAATATTTTTATTTTATTTTATTAAATAAATATTTAACATTTTCATCGTGAAAACTAGTGGTGTAAATGAATCGAACCAAAATGAACTTTAAGATGTTCATGTTCAATCCGTTTAAAATTTTTCGAACTCTAATTTTTATTGAGTATAATATTTTTATTAATTTTGGCTCGTTAGTATTTACGAACATATTCGCTAATAACTCACGAACACAGTGAACAACTCACGAACACATTTTCGCGAACAACTCATGAACATATTTAATGAGCTATTAGTCACAAACAGTTTATTAATATCACTTACGAACTTGTGTTCATGAATATCTTAGTTTACAAACTCATTTTTATGAAAAATTTAAGAATATTTTTAAAGAGTTTGTTTATTTTTTTCTTTCATGAACACAAAATCAACACATAAAGATATTTCAAAAAATGTCAAATAAAATAAATAAATTTAAATTCTGATATTAAAATAATGAGAGACTAATTTTTTTCCCACATATTCGGTCTAAAGTTCAAATCCAAAAACGTACAAACTTGACAATTAATAATTTATAACAAAACTTAGAAAATGTAAATATAAATCTATAAGAGCAATTTACATATTTAAAAATTACATCATATAGCAAAATCTTTATTGTGTGTACTTTATTATATTGATATATAATTTTTATAAATTATATAATTTTTATTGTGTGTGCTTTATTATATTGATGGGCTATTTCGTGTTTTATTTCCTAACTATTAAAGGATAGATATATGAGTTTATAAGTTCCGCTTAAAAAGGGTTAAGCAGATGTTTATATTTCTTGACAATTTTGACATAAAATGCTCTAAATATTTTGTAATTTAAAGAAACTTTTATCATATCATAGATAATTTTTATTTAAAATAAGAAGGTTATTTCCATTTATATTCAAGAAACTTAGAAAATATTTCTTATTTTCTTTTTTTAAAAAAATATTTGTGATTTATTTTATAATCTTATTTACTGAATTAATAATATTAAGATGAACTTTTTTACAAGTATAGATACCAATTTATCTTTACCGTGCGTTACCATTAAATTAAGCACGATAAATATCCTATAGCAGACACGTGCCATGAACCATTTATGATTTGCCTTTAAATAAAAATATTTTCTTTATGATTTAAATAAAAATATTTGCCTTTAAATAGGTTTTTTAGAAAAAATAAATCTAAAGAACACTAATTAATATCAACTTAGCTATTACTCCCTCCGTCCCGGCCAAATGTTTACATTTGGTCCGGGCACGGAGACCAAGGATAGTGGGTGTAATAGTGATTTTATTGTTAAAATAAATGAAGTAGTGGGTGTAATAGTGTAAAGTGTTGAAAAAGTGGAGTGAAGTAGTGGATGTAATAATATATTTATTGTTAAAAGTTACTATTTTTAGTAATGTAAAGAATTGGGTGGGACGTTCCAAAAAGGAAAGTGTAAAGAATTGGTTGGGACGGAGGGAGTACCAATTAACACTTCATTAAATTTCTTCGGCTACTTAATCTTGCTTACCGGGAAGATCCCGGCGAGCATAACAAAGATATCTCTGATGTTTACATATTTAGTGGGTATCAAAACCTGAATACGTGTTTATATGTATTCTATATTTCGAAATGCACACCACCTGTTTGACAGAAGTCCCCAACGACATTTTTTGAATATAAGTTCAATTTATGGCTTATACTATAGCACATTGTGGAGTAATTATGTAAATGTACATGACCCAGTTGGTGTTTTTGGTGAAAATGAAAATAATGTTGTATCTTGGACTTCGAAAATATCGAGTTTGGTTAGGAGAAATAAGTCACAAGAAGCCATTGAGTTGTTCAAAACAATGTTGATCAATGGGCAGAAAGTGAATTATGTGACAATGTTGAGCTTGATAAGAGCTGCTGGGGTGTTATATTCGGAGAATATGATAAGGGTGATGCATGGTTTTGTTATAAAATTTGGGTTTGAGTCAGAGGTTTCGGTTGTGACTGCGCTTCTTAGTGTTTATTCTGCATGGGATATGGACATTGTTTTGAAGTTGTTTGAGGGAACATGGAGTAAGGATGTTGTTTTGTGGAGTGCGATGGTTTCTGCTTGTGTGAGGAGTGCGATGTACGTTGAAGCGTTTAATGGTTTTAGGAAAATGCAGTATTATGGTGTAAAGCCGAATCATGTAACTATTGTTACTGTCTTACCAGCTTGTGCTGATCTTGGTGCTTTATGGTTTGGCAAAGAGATACATGGGTTTTCTTTGAAAGCAATGTTGGATTCTCATACAAACATTCAGAACTCGCTTGTACATATGTATGCTAAATGTAGGAAATTTGAGGTGTCTGCGAAAGTTTTTAGTGGAATCCAAGACAAGGATGTTATTTCTTGGAGGACTATGATTAGTGGATGTATGGAGAATGAACATCCAAGGAAAGCATTGATTGTATTCTTGAATATGCGATTTTGTAGTTATAGGCTTGATGAAAATAGCGTACAGGAAGCACTAACAGCGTCTATACAAGCTCAAGAACGTAATTTTGGATTTGCACTACATTCTCTCATACTGAAAAGTGGATATATGTCTTTTGTTTCCATCGTCACCGGGATTCTTCATATGTATGCAAAATTTGGAAATGTGGGACATGCTAGAAGTTTGTTCTTTCAGCTCCAGCAGAAGGATTTCATTGTTTACAGCGCAATGATAGCCGCGTATGCTCAAAGTGAGTTCCCTTTTGATGCTTTCATCATATTTAAAGATATGCAATTGGCAAATCAGAAACCAAACGAGATNTGTAGGAAAAACAGTGACTCAATTGAAGTTGCTGAAGTTGCAGTTCATCGGCTCATAAGTTTGGATCCAGAAAATACTAGCTACCACGTGTTTTTGTCGAATTTGTATGCGGAACAGAACAGGTGGGAAGATGTCAATAGACTGAGACATTTAGTGGAGGAGAAGGGATTGAAAAAGGATGCAGGATGTAGCATTGTTGCAACAAACTTATAGACTGCTCTGTGTTATAATCAGGTACTTGAAAACGCTTTTCAGACTATTTCCTCTGCAATATGCAATATAGTTGGTCTAAATGGTTCAAACAATGAACTACTGGCATAAGTCAAATGACTTCTGGACCAAGATTTGCATTCAGAATTTCATGTCTGACTAATATGCTGCTATGATAGAACCAATATGATGAAATCACCATTGTTAAGCAGACAAGAATTCTGAAATGACCATACTAGTTTTCTTACTAGACCATCCGGTGCAGCAAAACTATGCCTCGGTTAATTTATTAAGGATCAAGGTCTGAGCGCATGATACAGTTGTGTCCACATTTTGTAATATATATTTCCCAAGCACCTTCTTTAGATATGGGTTGGGTACTTGTATAATGTCAAGGGGAAGGAATATAGATGAAAGAAATAAATTGGCTATACCAGACAACACCAATTTTCGAGTTTTAGGAGTGTCATTAGGATAGATTTTGAGACCATGTATTAACTAATTACAACAATACATGTTTTAACTAATAAAGATGTTGCTATGGAGAATTGCTGAGCACCAAGAATATTAGCAAGCCATGTACAGGATATTAGGATGTACAAAAGCTTGCTAATGTTGTGACTTAGTAAGGTAATTATAGTTGGTATATAAGCAATTACCAGGTTAGTTTACGTGATTTCGGATTTGAGTTTGAAATTTTAGTGAAATTGTTATAATTGAACATTTGTTTGAATATGATTTGTACACCGAGTAATTTTCACCGTTTAATATTGACCAGGTAGTGATAGGGTTATATCTAACAAACATACAATACAAATATCTATATATCTAAGTATTAATATTGTATAAATTAAAAATAAATATATTAAATTTAAAATAAGATTTAACATATGAAATATTACAAGTTATATTAATTAGGAATTAAAATATATAAAATTAAATTAAAATATAATAAGATTAAAAGTAAATATTAAATAAAAAATTGTACCATATATACAATATTCAAACATGCTATTATGTATTTTATTATAAATATTTTAATTATTTTAATCTATTCTAAATATCGACTAATTGATCAAAACTCAAATACTGAACAACCGACTACCAAAATCATAAAACCAACTTAATTTTCCCATTCCATACTACTGCACGACTTGGCAATAAGAAATTATTACATGACACCCTAAACTTGTGCATAGTTAGTAACATACTAATTCAGAACAGTCATCTCAGACAACATACATTGTTTTAACCTTTTCGTCTTGATCGAACACTATTCTTTTCGAGTTTTCTTATCAACTTCTGCTGCAGACCTTCGACGTATCCCACAAACCACCAAGGCTTTCCGATTGTGAAAACAATGTACCCTATAGACAATCCACATAATAATCCAATTCCATATCCCAGTAGGATAAATTCCCAATGTAATTCTACATCTGCACCATCTTTATCACCATTTTCGAGTTCTGGTCACAGTGTGTGAATGCATTTCTTTGTCAAAGGTAATCCACACAAGGCAGAATTAGCTAGGTACGAATTATTAGTAAAAGTGCTGAATTGTCCATTTTGGGGAATTTTTCCGCCAAGATGGTTTTCTGAGAGGTTCAAGGACTCGAGAAACGTCAAACGAGTCAATTGATGAGGAATAGCACCCGTCAATTTATTTGAAGATAAATCAAGATATTGGAGAGCTCCCATATTTCCCAGCTGTGATGGAATAGGTCCGCGAAGACTATTATGAGAGAGATTGAGCAATGCAAGCCATCTAAGCTCTCCTGTAACTCGTGGAACTTCTCCTTCAAATTTTTTGCATGACAAATCGATGACCGTGTAAGTATGAAGGATTTTTTTTCACTTCATACTCGGCCCTTTGACAGTTAATGATATATATGCTGGATAATAGTATATGAATATCATTCGAGAAGCATATATATCATCGTAATTATCAACAGGTTTAATATTATTAAAATATTGAATTGGCAAGTAGCCGGTGAGTTCATTGTTGGAGAGATCCACGATTCGCGAATTTGGGAACGGATGTGTTGTATTGCTTCCACTTATGGTTCCATGAAGACTATTTGATCTTAAGACAAGGGCTTCTAGCTTACCATGAGTAATTATCCATGACGGAAATGTACCACTTATGTTGTTTCCAATATCAAGAATTTTTAATCGCTTACAGTTTGCCAAAGCTTGGGTCAACGGTCCTTCAAAGTGATTTCCATGCATGTTTAGAACTCTGAGTTGACAGCTCTCGGTGAAGTTTGTTGGTATCATTCCTCGAAATTGATTATAACCAAGATTTACGGATAATAGTTTATCCGTAAGATTTCCTAAAAGTGGAAATGCACCTCTTAATCCATTATTTGACAGATCAAGAACCGAAAGGGATGTTGCGTTGCAAATTGTTATGGGCAACTCACCTGTTAAAATGAAGAAGCTTTGGTAAATTTGTAATAATTAAATTACTGGAATTAAAGTGAAGTTGCTTAAAAAGAAACGTATATATACGAGGCAGAATGTATACCTGTAAAACGGTTTCCACTTAAATTGAGGTAATCAAGAAACAGGTGTAGATTAAATTCCTTGGGAATGTTTCCGGACAAATTGTTATTTGAAAAATCAATATAATATAAGGATACAGAGTTTTTCTAGAAGTCACTCGGAATATTGCCTGTAAACCTATTATTATTGAGATCAATAAACATTAGATTACTGAGATTAGAAAGGGTCTCTGGAAGTGATCCAGTCAGCTGATTAGAATCAAGGACTATTTTAAAAGCTTCATGTTTCCAATGTCAGATGGAATCTTGCCACTTAGATTATTGAAATCAAGATATAATTTGCTGAGGTTAGTCAAGAACCTGAACTCAGAAGGAATATTGCCCGTAAGATAATTAAAACTAAGATGTAACTCGTTGAGGCTAGTCAAGAGCCCCAGCTCGGAAGGAATACTTGAATTCAAATGATTATGTCCGAGGTCAACATGTTGAAGCTCCCTAAGCAGACCTATAGAAGATGGAATAGTTCCCTCAAATGTGTTGGAAAAATAATCTTAAACTTGTTTTAATTGTTTAATTGTTTTAAATAAATTGTTTTGTTTATTTGTAATAGTCAGGCATCAGTTAGATCGTTGAACTGGTCTTTTGTGTCGTGGAGGAGTCAATGTAGGAGTAGTGGAATAAGTCTGAAAAATATTAGGAGATAGTTGCTGGTTTTCTGGTGCACGTTAGGTGTCTAGATTAGCTTATTTAAATCGATGTAATGCTTCTTTATACGTGGTATCTCAGAACATCAAGTATTGTAATTCCGTTTGTTTCATATATATAAAAACGAGCTTGTCTCACCAGTTGCATGAATCTCATGTTCATACATATATAAGTATATCACTATATCAGTTTAGTTTTCTACACTTGGTATCAGAGCCCGGGGGAGGGGGTTCAAGGCTTAACAGCTTTCCCTCTTATCCTTGAGGCATAAGAAGGAGGTAGTCGCAGGCAGTGGCATGAAGCGACGGTGGCTGCGAAAATGAAGGTGCTACTGTCGGGTGTATTTCAAAAGATGGGAGAAATCGTCATGTGTAGTATGGGATGCATATGGTGTTTTCTACAGTGGCTGTACTGCAGGGAAGAAAGCTACTGCAGGCAGGGGTCGAAGAAGATGAGAAGTGTGTGTGTGTGTATATATATATATATATATATATATGCATGTGCCTATACCATCAAAGGTGATGAAAAAAAATAATTACCATGTGGACAGTGCTGCTGCAAGAACAGTGGTAGACAAAGAGATGGTGGTGAGAAGTGCATCACAACATGGTGAGAAGTGCACCTAAAAGATTGTGGAGAGATGTGCTCCAAAATTAAGGATATGTTGATGAGAAGTGCATCACAAAAAAAATGAAGAGATGGTGGTGAGAAGTGCATCACAAAAATAAAGAGAAGTGCTTCATAAGTTTAAGATTATGGGGGTGAATGTTAGAAAAATAATCTTAAACTTGTTTTAATTGTTTTATTTGTTTAATTGTTTTAAATAAATTGTTTTGTTTATTTGTAATAATCAGGCATCAGTTAGATCGTTGAACTANGTAATAATTAAATTACTGGAATTAAAGTGAAGTTGCTTAAAAAGAAACGTATATATACGAGGCAAAATGTATACCTGTAAAACGGTTTCCACTTAAATTGAGGTAATCAAGAAACAGGTGTAGATTAAATTCCTTGGGAATGTTTCCGGACAAATTGTTATTTGAAAAATCAATATAATATAAGGATACAGAGTTTTTCTAGAAGTCACTCGGAATATTGCCTGTAAACCTATTATTNTCTTTGTACGTGGTATCTCAGAACATCAAGTATTGTAATTCCGTTTGTTTCATATATATAAAAACGAGCTTGTCTCACCAGTTGCATGAATCTCATGTACATACATATATAAGTATATCACTATATCAGTTTAGTTTTCTACAAAATGAATTGTTATACAAACGAATTTCTTCAAGATCATGAAGCATCCTTATGTCATCAGAAATGGAACCTGAAAAATTATTCTGTGATATGTCAAGAATTCTCNGATTACTGAGATTAGAAAGGGTCTCTGGAAGTGATCCAGTCAGCTGATTAGAATCAAGGACTATTTTAAAAGCTTCATGTTTCCAATGTCAGATGGAATCTTGCCACTTAGATTATTGAAATCAAGATATAATTTGCTGAGGTTAGTCAAGAACCTGAACTCAGAAGGAATATTGCCCGTAAGATAATTAAAACTAAGATGTAACTCGTTGAGGCTAGTCAAGAGCCCCAGCTCGGAAGGAATACTTGAATTCAAATGATTATGTCCGAGGTCAACATGTTGAAGCTCCCTAAGCAGACCTATAGAAGATGGAATAGTTCCCTCAAATGTGTTGGAAAAATAATCTTAAACTTGTTTTAATTGTTTTATTTGTTTAATTGTTTTAAATAAATTGTTTTGTTTATTTGTAATAATCAGGCATCAGTTAGATCGTTGAACTAGTCTTTTGTGTCGTGGAGTCAATGTAGGAGTAGTGGAATAAGTCTGAGAAATATTAGGAGATAGTTGCTGGTTTTCTGGTGCACGTTAGGTGTCTAGATTAGCTTATTTAAATCGATGTAATGCTTCTTTGTACGTGGTATCTCAGAACATCAAGTATTGTAATTCCGTTTGTTTCATATATATAAAAACGAGCTTGTCTCACCAGTTGCATGAATCTCATGTACATACATATATAAGTATATCACTATATCAGTTTAGTTTTCTACAAAATGAATTGTTATACAAACGAATTTCTTCAAGATCATGAAGCATCCTTATGTCATCAGAAATGGAACCTGAAAAATTATTCTGTGATATGTCAAGAATTCTCAATTTAGGAAGCTTGGAAATGCTTGGTGGAAATGGGCCCTCAAAAGAATTGTAATCAAGATACAGGGCTTCAAGATTATGCAAATTGTAAAATACTGATTGAGGCACAAGATCACCTATTAACATGTCAAATGAAAGGTCAAGGTAAGTTGGGTTGTGACAATTAGATATAAATTCTGGGAACTTTGACGCAAGCCTATTACTATTAAGATCGAGGCTAGTCAAGAAAGGCATGGGGGAAATTGGGATTTGGGACCACTCTGGAGCTTCCAAGAGATTAGCTGAAAGGTCTAAGGTGCGCAATTTGGGAAGATGGCTAACCTGGTATGGAATGGAACCATTGAGACGATTAAATGAAAGTAAACATGAATAATTAAAAGAAAAATTTTTAAACCGTACCTACATTCTCAAACTAATACCGTACATGAAAAAAAACAGGTAATCCAGAATCCTGATCTGTGCAACTAAGATCCTTGTGAAATCTGTTTTGTTGCTTAAGATTTTGAGACACAATCGCCTACACGAGTCTCCATATAAACCATAGTTTTCATGTCCTGAATATTTTCAATAGATATGATTTAGTGCTGATATGAGAATACTCAATTTTNTTTTGTTTATTTGTAATAGTCAGGCATCAGTTAGATCGTTGAACTGGTCTTTTGTGTCGTGGAGGAGTCAATGTAGGAGTAGTGGAATAAGTCTGAAAAATATTAGGAGATAGTTGCTGGTTTTCTGGTGCACGTTAGGTGTCTAGATTAGCTTATTTAAATCGATGTAATGCTTCTTTATACGTGGTATCTCAGAACATCAAGTATTGTAATTCCGTTTGTTTCATATATATAAAAACGAGCTTGTCTCACCAGTTGCATGAATCTCATGTACATACATATATAAGTATATCACTATATCAGTTTAGTTTTCTACAAAATGAATTGTTATACAAACGAATTTCTTCAAGATCATGAAGCATCCTTATGTCATCAGAAATGGAACCTGAAAAATTATTCTGTGATATGTCAAGAATTCTCAATTTAGGAAGCTTGGAAATGCTTGGTGGAAATGGGCCCTCAAAAGAATTGTAATCAAGATACAGGGCTTCAAGATTATGCAAATTGTAAAATACTGATTGAGGCACAAGATCACCTATTAACATGTCAAATGAAAGGTCAAGGTAAGTTAGGTTGTGACAATTAGATATAAATTCTGGGAACTTTGACGCAAGCCTATTACTATTAAGATCGAGGCTAGTCAAGAAAGGCATGGGGGAAATTGGGATTTGGGACCACTCTGGAGCTTCCAAGAGATTAGCTGAAAGGTCTAAGGTGCGCAATTTGGGAAGATGGCTAACCTGGTATGGAATGGAACCATTGAGACGATTAAATGAAAGTAAACATGAATAATTAAAAGAAAAATTTTTAAACCGTACCTACATTCTCAAACTAATACCGTACATGAAAAAAAACAGGTAATCCAGAATCCTGATCTGTGCAACTAAGATCCTTGTGAAATCTGTTTTGTTGCTTAAGATTTTGAGACACAATCGCCTACACGAGTCTCCATATAAACCATAGTTTTCATGTCCTGAATATTTTCAATAGATATGATTTAGTNAATTTAGGAAACTTGGAAATGCTTGGTGGAAATGGGCCCTCAAAAGAATTGTAATCAAGATACAGGGCTTCAAGATTATGCAAATTGTAAAATACTGATTGAGGCACAAGATCACCTATTAACATGTCAAATGAAAGGTCAAGGTAAGTTGGGTTGTGACAATTAGATATAAATTCTGGGAACTTTGACGCAAGCCTATTACTATTAAGATCGAGGCTAGTCAAGAAAGGCATGGGGGAAATTGGGATTTGGGACCACTCTGGAGCTTCCAAGAGATTAGCTGAAAGGTCTAAGGTGCGCAATTTGGGAAGATGGCTAACCTGGTATGGAATGGAACCATTGAGACGATTAAATGAAAGTAAACATGAATAATTAAAAGAAAAATATTAAAACCGTACCTACATTCTCAAACTAATACCGTACACGAAAAAAAACAGGTAATCCAGAATCCTGATCTGTGCAACTAAGATCCTTGTGAAATCTGTTTTGTTGCTTAAGCTTTTGAGACACAATCGCCTACACGAGTCTCCATATAAACCATAGTTTTCATGTCCTGAATATTTTCAATAGATATGATTTAGCGCTGATATGAGAATACTCAATTTTCGTAGATAAAGTTTATTACATATTTACACGATATGAACCCCTTATCATTTTTTGGTCTTATACAAGAATATTAACTTTGTTTGTGCTTCTGCTTCAGCCTACAGGATAGCAGGGGCAATGTATATACTTTTTAGTATAGAGGAAGGGGTGTCTCTCCAAACTGCAAGGTTAGCTTCAGCCTCTTTGCCTACATTTTTTAAACTAAAATGAAAGTACCACTGGTGCAGTTCACCAGTGGATACAAGCTAGACTTTGTTCACTGTCCTTTAGATAGGAAATTTATCAATAACGTTTGCTGAGTCATGAGTGTCGACACACTAATTGTCTTGATGATATGCAAGAGGAGACAGATAACTAAAATTAGAAATGGGAAATCACAAGTTCAAAGGCATACACTTTTTTTTTCTGAATCTCAACATTCATGGCCTACATTAAGTAAGATATCTCATTGGCGAAACTTTAGCATGTACACTACAGATTTCGTGATAATGTATAGTGTTACCCAACACCTACAAGTCCTATACATTGCCTTGATGTATTTGCTAGCAGCTTACAAGTATCCATAATTCTCAGTCAATGAATTTGCTCTATATTTATTTACCTAGTCGTGTTCTTATACATTACTACGTAATGCAGATGATCCAATGGTTTTCTTCATCGTAAATATGGTCGAATTCATTCAACTGCTTGTGACTTTCAAGCCATTTCACATGCTACTTGGCACTAATTTTTTTGTAGTCACTCCCTGCCCTGTCATATATTATTCGACATGTTGAAGCAGCTCTTTATTCATTTACCTAGTCAGGTTCTTATACATTACTACATAATGCAGGTGATCGTATGGTTCTCTTCATCCATAATGTGGTTGAATTCGTTAGGACTTAAGAAGCAATAATATCATTAAGAGGCAAAGGAAAAAATGCTCATAATGATGCTAATTATACGAAAACACTCTCTACTCGGAGTAGTAGTACCAAGATATACGTGCGTACGTCTTTAGTCTCTGTTCGAGGAAATGTTCCCTTTTTTAAGGGTACTCCCGGGAACAGATTTAGAGGACACTACATGAAGTTTGGGGACCAACTGACTAAGCCATCAAGATGTGTAGTTGGGCTTTTGTTATTGAAAAAGAAAAAGGTTATAAGTATAAATCGGATAGATTGGATAACAGAAGTGGTAAAACAGTTGGGTTCGACTCTAACTCGCTTCGGAGATTTTCTTAAAGCAGACAAGGCTATAAGCCTATTTATTAAAAAAAAGTATGAAGAAAATCTTCAAAAGCTTGTTGATCATAATTCATAAACTTCCAACTCAACAAGTCATCTAAAACTCCTCTTTGGACTTTAGAGTGGCATGCACGTCTATATTACCACTTCATGTAAAATGTCCTTTGAAATTGAAACCCATGCATGTCTTGACCCGTAAGTAGAGCCGGCCAAACGGGCGGGTCGGCTCGCCCCGACTCGCCCCGGCTCGCCCTCTAGTTCGCCCCGGCTCGCCTGAAAACCGGGCCGGTTCAAAAACCGGCACGAACCGTTTAAAAAGCGAGCCGTGCACGAGTTGGTTTGGGCACGGACCGGCTCGTCAAACCCGCACGAATCATGACGAGCAAAACCGGCACGGTCCGGCACGGCTCGTGGCTCTCCAACCCGCCTGTAATTTGNCAATCCATTTTTTTAGAATTTTTATATTTATTAATTATTTTATTCATTCTTGGTAAAATTATTCTAGCGAACAACAATAAGATTTTGTATAAATTAAATAGTGGATATAATATTTTAATTTTGTAATTTAAAATTTAATTTGTTTTGTATTTTTTATTTGTTTATTATGTACAAGATGTTTGTTCTGTTTTTTAGAGAGGAGTCCTCTCAAATTATTTGTAAAATATTTTTTAATTAATAAAATTTATAGAGGTACCGCCCTCTTTTATTTCAAAAATATTCGTATGAAATAAGTATTTTTTTAATGAAATAAAAAATATTCCAAAAATATTCGTATGAAATACATATTTATTCGTATGAAATAAGTATTTAAAAAATGAAATTTAAATTTAAAAAATAATAAAATAATAAACCCGTCAAACCCGCCTAACCCGCGAGCCGCACGCGAGTCAGCCATTCTACGAACCGTCCCGACTCGGCACGGCCCGAGAATTTTCACGTGCCGTCTACGAGCTAGGAGCTGGCCAAACCGGCTCGCCCGGCACGCCCGTGTGGCCAGCTCTACCCGTAAGTCCTTAAACCCATATGTTTCTTGGTCAACAGCTAATTTAGCACAAAGTGTTTTCTTTGATTTTTCCGGGAATTGTGTACTTCGGTATATCGATCTATTTTTGTTTTAATTTACACTTTTAAGAAACTGTGTACTTCCCAGTTATGGGGTGTTGCACCTAGGGGCATATTAGGGAGACAAAATGTCCAAAATGACATAAACAAGAGAAATGATCCCAAATAGCAGTTTAAAACGAGGTTTCGTGTCGCATTTACTCAAAACGTTACATCTTTTAGCGTCTTGAGTAGTTTTTTTTTTAATTTTAATTTTTAAAGTTCAAAACGCAAAATGAAATAGTGTTTAAGGACAAAACGCAAAATGAAATGATGTTTTAGGGCAAAACACTATTTTTTCTAAAACACTACACGAAATAGTGTTTTCGGCTTATTCTCGAAATACTACACGAAACCTTATTTTAGAGTGCTATTTGGGGTTATTTTTCCGATTTGTGTCATTTTTGGGCATTTTATCTTCAAATTGTGTCACATAAGGTCATTTCTCCCTATTTTGTACTCTAAAAATTTAGAATTTGGTTTTATGAAGTCCATTAACTTTTTTAAAATTTAACGAATAATTAAATTACATATTTAATAAATATTATAATAACAGATGACATTTGAATATAATCTTATAAGAACTATGTTTTTATAATTTCTGAGCATGACCCAAGTAGTTGAGGACTTATTATCTGTCATCTTAGGTCTGGGTTCAACTCTAGCTAAAAAAAAGTACCGTTTCCTAGTTCTTCATGTCTTACTAACATGTATATGCATTTTTTTCAAAGAATGTATTTTGTTGATAATTAATTACAGTACTATTTTCTTATTCATACGTAATAATGGGAGTGTTCGGCGTTCCTTATTTCTAGAAAATAAGTGCTTATTTTCAAAAAAATGTATACAATACTTATTTTTGGGAATAAGTACTTATTTCTGAAAAATGCACAGTATAACATTATCAATTAACTGGCTTATGTTTCAAAATACTTAATTTTTTTAAAAAAATAAAAATACTCATTATTTTTAGTATATATGTTCTATAAGAGATATTTTTTTAAAATAATTTGACTTATATATTTATAAATGAATATATATTTTAATAAATTTTGGAGTAAGGCAAAATAAAAATTTTTTCGAAAAAAATGTAAAACTTAAAACCGGGACGATAGAAGATAAACCAAGCGAGTATGCAGTTATTTCCACATGAATATTAGGATGACTACGACTAAGTAAGGCACTTATTTCCACAAGAATATTAAGGATGATACGCCACTCTAGTCCAATATCTCCGGCACTTCACACCTAGTGGAGTATCTTCTACTTCTAGTGGAGTATTATTCTGGTCATTATGATGAAAATCAGTATTTTGAGCCCATTAATTCCAAAAATGAAATATTTTGATTATTTTTTCTAGAAACAGCAAATAATTTTCTATGCTAAAACCGAACCTGTAATACAATCTATATATAATATAAATATGACATGTAATACAATCTATTAAAAATATATTAACAATTATTAAATTAGTGTACTAGAGATACTCTAGCACCCATAAATTCATATTAGTCTTCCGTTACACCTGATTGTTAATATTCGGTGAGATTAGTAAAAAAAAAAAGTAAATAAACAAGTGTAAGGTGATGATATTTATTAAATTTTATAAAAAAAATATTATTTTAAAAAAATGTTAAAAAATGAATGAATAAGAAATTGACAATACAGAGAATATTTGGTTTAAAGCGTACAATATTATCAGCTCTGATCAGATCCCTTGCTTTAAATTTAGAGGTTCAAATGGAAAATTTGGGCAAGTGACTACGACAAAACAAGACAACCCATTTCATTTGATTGTTGCGGATTAAACGATGCACCCAGCCACCCATATTACTGAAAATACCAAGAATGTCTCCGAATATTTCTAGGTTTACTCACTTTTCTCACTAGACTCATGGCAAGTCAGATTTTATAACAAAAAATGTTCTGTTTAGAAATTTAAATGACATTATATTTGCAAAAGGTACCGTATTAATAAAAGAATAGAAACACATAATTTTACTAATACTCATGTTAAAAACAAGTGTTTATTTCTTGGATTTTGGTCTTGAACAAGTGCTTGTTCGCTAAAAAAACTCTAAATTCGACGTGGCTCCTGGATTCACACAATAAATCAAGGTATAATACACATTACACTCTGAGGAAAAAACCAAGGTTTCGACAATTGTTTAGCAGGACCAGGACCCTCTTTTAAAACATTTGATTAGCATAATTGATACGAAGTTTTACATAACAAGAGTGCAGAGTGCAGAGTGCAGAGTGCAGACTACATACACATAATTATTTGATTATCATGTTAAAAAATAAACACAAAACTAAGTGTTCGAACATACAAATATTGTTCTGTTTTATTAAATTATTATGCATAAAGCTGTTTATGATGGTTGGCTAGCATCTAACAGCAGTTCATGCACATCTACAACTAATACATACAAAAAGAATAATCACTATACTACATGTGAGTCATTATTTCCTATATTATACCATAATATAATGTCATCATATAGTTCCATCACCCCACGTCCAATATACATACAAATGAATGCATATCCACATTTTTGTTTGCAACTTCCTTGAAATGGTGTTTTGTTTTTGGATGATTAAGAAACAGAGAGTAGTATCCATTTTCAGATAATTTTCAGAGTGAAGGAGAATCGAAAAAAACAAGCTATTACCACTTAGACTATCCTATCGTCAGCAGAGTCTCGGAGAAATTGAGGACTTAAAAGAGTGAAGTTCTTGAAATAGTTGATATTCAAATCAAGGTGCTGTTAACTTAAAATATACATGTATCAATATGTGTGTGTATATCCCTATGTTACATTGTTGCATATTTAATGGATATGTAAAGATTGCATTAATTTGTTCTTTTTTATTTTTAGTGAATTCTTGAAGTTAGCTGAATAAAATGACAATTCATGCATATTCTTTTGCTTTTTTTATAAAGATAAAAATGGTACTTTTTCTAATTAAATCTTAGATTTTTATTAGAAAAAGTATGATTTTTAAGATTTTACACTGGCGATTCTTGATAATTTATCAAGAATGAGTCCAACTCTTATAGTAAGTGTTTTGGTACTGGCATATATGATGTTTGGTTTTTTGCAGATTTGAGGGAAAATTCTAGAAGGCTTGAAGATGGAATCTAAAGCTGATACTAATGAAAATCATGATTTGGGTTATCAGCCATCACCCTCTTCTGTTGATCAGACTGATAGTTCACCTACAGAAACAACTGTGTTTTCAACAATCAGGGCAGATTCTTTCTGGTACAGGAGAACATACTCCGAGATTTCTGCATTTTCAGAATTTACAGATGACAACAGCTGTTCAAATTCACCATCTCCGGTATGCTGGCCTGCTATGAAATCCCCTAATCAAGCTGTACTTACAAGACTAGGAATGCGACAAAAGAAACTTAGCATGGATGATACTCTTGAGAATCAAGAGCCAGTAGATATCGGTAAGTTTTGTCCTTTATCGTCCTGCTTTTTGGATTTCCTTAATCTGCATTATCTAAGTATCAATTGTTTCAAGATTTTACTTTGAAAATATGCATGAACAATGATTGAAAGCAATGTTCATAGATTTTTTTTTATTATCATAAATGCCTTTTCAAAGGACCTGTCAGTCCAAAGACGGAAGCAGGATCAAGTCATGACTCATGAGGGGGCTGCTGGGCTGGGGTGGGCGGAGGCAGAGGTGGATGGAGGGGGTCCAAGGCCCCTCATATTTTGAGTTTCAGTATAATATTAGTAGTCTGTGTGACTGTGTTGTGGTTTAACGATATCTGCCATGCTCGGTTGGTTACTGTTAGTTCTGAAATCTAACCAAGGTTTCAACCTTGATAAATACATTTTTTTTAAAATTCGAAGTCCTTCCTGTTTGGTTATTGCTTTGCTATTTTGTTTTAAAACCACTTTTCCTTATTATCAATATACCTTTCCCCCCTTCACTTATTTAATTTACAATGTTTTTTTGATAAATTTGCAATTATCATCGAATATTTGTAAGATTATTTAAACGTAACATGCAGTAAAGATATTAGTTATTTGTTAAATTAAATATTAATTGATTAATGATCAATTTTTTGGTTTGAATAACAATCATCACAGCAAGGGAGTTGTTATCTTTTATGGAGTATTAAGTTGCAAATACCAAATATTTTTAGTTTTACATCTGATTAAAACTATCTGTGCCAGTAAGAATTTTTGCCCCCTTAAATTTCAATTCTGCCTTTGGGGAGGAGGAGCTGTGTGTGTTATTAGTGTCGTCTTGCTGGTCCTCTCCTGTGTATGTCTCGTCAGGTTCAAAATAAGATTTGCCTCTGCAGTGAGACACTAAATCTCGATGTTTGCTAATAAATTTGAAATGTTGACAGAACTTGAAATGATGAAGGAAAGATTTTCAAAGCTGTTGTTGGGCGAGGACATGTCAGGAAGTGGTAAAGGAGTTTGCACAGCAGTCACAATCTCTAATGCCATAACAAATCTTTATGGTAAACTTGCAACACATAAAAAACTTTAAGAACATTTTAATTCTCATAAAGAAAATGGAAAAATGTTTCGTTTTGGTGATTTTATCTCACTGTCTAATCTGTGTATATTCTAGCTTCTGTATTTGGTCAGGACCTAAAATTGGAGCCACTTCTTTCGGAGAAGAAATTGATGTGGAAAAGAGAGATGAATTGCCTTTTATCCGTATGTGATTATATAGTAGAGTTTATACCAGCATCACACAATCTAAAGGATGGAACAGTTGTTGAGGTAACAATTTGATGAATATTTACAGTAATATTACCTTTTTTATAAACTAACAAACTTTTTCCAGATTATGACAAATACACCGAGGTCCGATATTAACATCAACCTTCCAGCATTGAGAAAACTTGATGCAATGTTAATTGTAAGAAAATCTTCTTCAGCTCATCAGAACAATATTTTGGCGTCTATGTGGTCTTTAAGGTTTTGCTAGCTAAACATTTTTCATAATTTGTTTGTTACTGTGTTCTTCTCTACAGGAAGTTCTTGAAAGTTTCGTGGATACAGAATTTTGGTATGCAGAAAAAGGTAGTATTTCAAGAAATTCAGTGCGTTCAGGATCATTCAGGAGGATTATTCCTCAGCCTCAGCGTAAAGAGGGTAAGTGGTGGCTGCCAGTTCCTTGTGTGCCCCCTGGTGGCCTTTCCGACAAGTCAAGGAAGCATTTAAGTCACCAACGCAATTGTGCCAATCAGATTCTCAAAGCAGCAATGGCGATCAACAGTAGCATTCTTGTTGAAATGGATATTCCAAATACCTATATATCATCTCTTCCGAAGGTTAGCCAACAACCCCTCAAATTTGTTCAGGTGTTTGCTAAAATGGATATTCTTGCTGAAATGTTTCGAGGTCTTGCGGCGCAGTTGTTGCCCATTTACCTCGTGCACAAGCAACTTAAAAATTACTGATACATCTAATATCTATTTATATAAATATTTTTAAAAAAATTAACAACACAAATCTATTACTCCCTCCGTCCCGTTGAGTTGTTATCATTTCAAAATGGGGTGTCTGGCACGCATTTTAAGATGAATTTTAAGGATAGTTTCATAATTTATTTTTGAAATTTTCCTTTTTTGTATAAAAATAGAACAATCCTATTTTTATACAAAAAAAGAAAATTTTAAAAATAAGTTATGGAACTATCCTTAAAATCCACCTTAAAATGCGTGCCAGAAAGTGAAAAAAAAGTGATAACAATTGGGTGGGACGGAGGGAGTACTAATTTACTATCATACTATATTTCTAGAGATGAGTGACCTCTGTGGTAAGTGATAATATTTACATCTACATCTTGTTTTTATAACAGTATAGTACTAGAGAACAGGATGTAACTTGATTATTAGGGTTTCATGGGACTTTAAAGGCCTGAAACACATTAAATCATGTCTGTTTAAACATGGATTAATAACCCTTGTACAGTTACCAGAAGAGTAGGGCAGCATTTTGACTGTTAATAAACTGAGTCAAAGTTCAAATATGCGAACAGATTAGCAATGCAATTGACGCTTCTTTTTTGCTGGTATAATGTTTGCAGAGTGGTAAAGAAAGTGTTGGAGATGCGATATACCGATATATGTCGCAATGTTCCACAAACAAGTTCTCTCCAGATTATCTTCTTAACTATCTAAATATCAGTTCTGAACATGAAGCACTCGAGCTAGCAGACCGGGTTGAGGCCTCCATGTATACATGGAGACGTAAAGCATGCTTGAATCCATCAAAATCATCGTGGAACATGGTCAAAGATCTAATGTCTGACATTGACCGAAGTGATAAAAATACTGTCTTGGCTGAAAGAGCTGAGATTCTGTTGTTTACCTTGAAGCAAAGGTATCCTGAGCTGTCACAGACAACATTAGACACAAGCAAAATCCAATACAATAAGGTTAGTTAAAATTTCCACTAAAGATTAAAAATTTGTTCAAGAATAACCAATTGTTAATGAAACTTTTTTCGGTCTTCATATAGGACGTAGGGCAAGCAATTTTGGAGAGTTATTCAAGAGTCTTGGAAGGTTTAGCATTTAACATTGTTGCTTGGATCGAAGATGTACTGTTCATAGATAAATCTACGAAGAACCAGGATTTCACCGAGTCTAAATAACAAGTTTCTGTGAGCTTTTCACTGTAAACTCAAACTTCAGTGCATCAAAAGTGGTACCAAATACAATATATATATCTGTTCTCAGCTAAATTTCTACATCTCGTGATTAGCAGAACTTTATTGCATCAGACGAGACACTGAGAATGAATTTTATCTGCACTTGTTCAATGTAAATTTCCTTTTTAAGTAGATTTTGCAATCTCATTTAGATTTTCACTGCCCACAAGTTTTTTTCCTCTAAGAAATGATTATCTAGTTACATGCCACAATTTTACTTGCTAGTACTATCAGAGAGTCGGTACGAGGAACAAACAGGGCATAGTTCTGGACATTTATCTTATAGTTTCAGTCTAACTTCAGATTCTGACAGTCCATTGATGAAAGCTGTTGGGTGTTGTCAACCTAAATCCCATGTCGAGGAGACCAGACAATTCTTTTGTATATAATCAACAAGTTAACTCCACTAGTATAAAACTTTTTTGAGATATGCTTAAATACAAATCTGTGCGGGCGATCCAAAAAGGACAATATCAAGCTCTATTTACTGACATAAAAGTAAAATAGCATTTTATAGCTCCACCTTCCCGTTTTAAGCACTATCCTTATCAAATGTTGTTACAACATCTCCAAGTCTACAATAGTGATAGGTTGTTTAAGTGTTAAAATGTAAAATTTTAATTAAGGGGAGTAGGGTGTACTCCAATGATATTATGTATAATTATCATAACGTAACAATATATCAAAAGAATTTGCTGGTTCGACAAAAATAACCAACCAAATATGATTGTCTATATTTATTTTATTACTAAAGGACGCGCATGGTTGGAGTGCTATATTTTTTTTACGTATCCTCCAAACAGTAACACATAAACGCCACATAAACTAATTTAATTAACGATTTTGTACCTTGAAAATGTTATCTTTTATTAATATTTAGATTTTTGCAACGTCCGAAAGAGAAACATATTCTGCTAATCATTTGAGTTAAATCTCATATACTCCTTTGTTTCGTGGCCGATATGAATTTGTAATCAGAAATTGGATTGAATTAGTGTATCATGAAGATGGAACTTAATTTCTCATATTATGGATTGTTCCAAGTTTTGAAATAAATATTTTCGATTTATAATATTTTGTAATTAACAACTAAAATAATTGTTTATGTTGACGTGTATAAATTTATTCTATATAAGAAATTAAGTTTAAACATAATTTTTTAAATGAACATCGAAAAAAAGATGAACGAATGCAATTATATGTATTCTTGATAATTGTCAATAATACTCATCCCCTATGCGGAGGTTCAAATTATATTTGAAAATTTTAGACCAGACGGATTTAAACTGTGTGTATTTAATTTAAATTCAAATAAATTATAAAGAATTCATAAATTTTACTCACTATGTCATAATTTATCTGTTTTGTTTGATTTTTTGTAGTTAAATTGACAAAAAACCTTGACTCATAATTAAAAATTTTGAAAAAGTGAAAATTGTAGTTTAAAGTAAATTACATATACTTTTTAACAATATAATTTTTATAATTTTTCTTAACTATATAATATATGAAGTTTTTAGTCATCTAACCATAAAAAATCAAACAAGATAGATTGAAAGTTGACACCAGGAAAACAAACTCATAGTTCACATGATAGGACTGATAAAATCTGAATCACCGAAGATCCAACAACCAAGCATTTTACAAATAATGTGAAAAATATTAATTAATCTTTTGCTACAAACCGTTCATCCCATGCATATCTGAACGTAATGTAACTTTTGGCTGCCATGGGGCGGCTTCCATTGATGAGACAATGGCCATCATGACCAGGGATCATATATATCAGACCTATAGGTTCCACTGTATTGAAATTCGGGCATGATAAAAGAATAGCTTGTGCAGCACAAGTGCAGTTGTTAACAACAAGCACTGTGTATTCGGGTTTCTCTTGTATTTCCCTTCCTCATAGTCCCACAACCACCTTAATATCATTTGTTGTGCACCCCTCGCATCCTGTAAAAACACAAATCGTATTCGTGAGAAATATCGCAATTGCGGTAAAGTTATATAGGGATTAGTGGGATCTTAAATTCCGATAAAAAAATTTAATTTATAGTTTTTTTATATTTAGCCTTCACGGATTTCATCTAAAAATTGCTGACTACGTAAAATAAATTTATATGCATATTTATAGGTTTGCCTGTATGTAAAATGTTAATTACCTGTGCTAACGATACAGAACAGGAGAATTGCGAGGAAAACCTTGATCAACATATTTGTAATGTTTGTTTATTTTAACAAGGTACATACAATTGTAATCAAAGTGCCCATGAGGCCATGACTATCACTATATATATAGTGAAATGTGATTTGTTAATGGCTAACTAAGAATTTAAGATACTATGGGGACCACCTGCAAAACTCTTAACAGCCACTCTAATCACAGTTAACACAATAGCATAGTGCTAGAATAAGGCAAGGTTGTTATAGATGAGACAAGGCTGTTGTAGAGACGTTATTAATACTTTTGTCACTAGCTGAATCAATATGCAGCTTGATATATATGCAGAAAAGGGGCTTGTACGAGGGTAAGTCTAATGGTGTGTTATATCTTGTTCTATATCTATATTATAGAACAAAAATTAAAATTCTGCACTCCAATGGTGTGCTAAACATTGTGCTAAAATAACATAATGCTATAATTTGTTCCATATATAGAACAAAAAATAGATGGAATTACAATTGACACCTCATCAAAAAGTAAAAACGAGAGGAACATCAATTTTCTACCTCATATATTCAATACCACTTTTATCAATTTTATATTCAATTTTATCAATTTAGAACAAGATTCAGAACAATGCATTGGAGACATGGTGCTATTTTAGCATAAAAAACCACTTTTTGGTGTTAAATTATAGCAATAGCTCAATCTATTTTAGCACAATCATTGAACATGCTATGAAACACATGAGAAATGAATAAACACAGACTTGCTCTCCTCCTGCAATTATTTCCTTATTGTTCTTCATTGCATATTATTCTTAAATTTTTGTTCATATTATCATGGTCTGCTTATTCCTTTTCCATTAAAATACAAGTATTTGTGTATTTCGATATCATTATTTCAATTGTTTGTGGTTCATCAAAAGTCAAATGTTGGTTATTAGGTAAGGATATTTTAGGTAGGTAATTGGTATATTAATTAATATTATGTTTGGTAATTTATTGTAAATAATAAATTTTTAAGATGATATGAATTAAATTGTTATTTAAAATTTTAAATATTTTGAATTTTAAATGAAAATGAAATATAAATATTTTTAAATATTCAAATATGTTATTTGAATAATTTCAGAATTTAGAAATGAAATTCAAATTTTCAAACAAACCACAAAGTAGTTTGTCCATACATATAATATATATTTGTCTGAAATAGAAAAATTCTGAAAATGAATATCTTATGTAAAGAAGTTAAAAATTGAAAATATTATAAATTAGTAATTTTCATTATACTACTTTTGTTAGTTTTATTTTAATTTCTTAATAAAGTGCTTATATGTCAAATATTTATATTTTTTAACTGTGCTGTATTAAATTAAATTAACTATCAAGATCGATATGTTTTATGGATTATATATAAAAGTAAGGGTTTTAGTCCGTGATACTATGGTTGAAGTTGAACCATCTTTTCACAATTTTTAAGTGCGAATAGAAAAAAACTCTAGTTATCCGTGCAGAAGTGCGTACAGATGCCGTCATCCCTGATAAAAAAATTTCATGTTTTAATATTTTTCCCAGATAAAAAGCGTGGAAAAATAGTTCACACAATCGCAAACCAGTACCTTAGAAGTAATGGAATGCAAACACACACCTGTATATAGACCTTATTTGACAAATCATATAAGTAGCTTATAAATTAGAAATTATATACAGTTTCTAACTTATAAATTACTTATAAGATAATTTAAACATAACCATAGCAGTACAGACTGAGAATGTGCTAACAGACTGAGGATCCTTAAAGACATAAATGCCCCCATAACATAATACAAAATAAGAGACCTGAGAAAAGATAAAACGGATAGAAATCGGCAAAGTGGTGGTGAAAATGCAGAATGAGGTAGTGGTCCCTTGAAGCCATGTAGAGTTGAAATGGAATGTGGTGGTGCATTAACATGTTCTTCAAAATTTAGAATTTTAGTGGTATTTTTTAGTATGATTTCTTTTATATTTATAATTATATATGATAAATGTGTCATATTCTGAAATTAAAAAGTAAAAGATATATGAATCAAAATGTTGTTTTTATATAAAACTAGATTATCAGAATGTCATATTATTATATGTTTATAACATGACATTCCTTATTTATTTAAAAAGATTATCAAAAGACAGACAAAAACAATATATATTATTAAATAAATTCAATGAGGAAGCAGAATATAGTTAAAATATGACAATTCAAGGAATTATTAGATGATTTAAAATATAAATAACACAGTAGTCAGTGATTAAAAATAGCTATGACTCAAACGAGGAACATGACCCATCTCTGCAAAACTGGTATCCATGTTTCGTTTCTCTTTCTTAAAAAAAATCATTCGGGAATAAATTTAAAAAAAAAATCTTTTTTTCTCTTCTTTTTCAAAAAATATATTTTGAACATAGTATAAATTTATCGAACACGTAAAAATTCGACCACGATATTATTGAAAAATGAAGAATATGGAATCTAAATCTCAGCCAGCATAGGATTTAAAAAGAATAAATATATTAAATTAACTTTTTATTCCATGTATACTCTTTTCTCTTCCCACAATATTTTTATTATTTTAGCATTCTCAATCCATAGGTTATCATCACCGGTCACCGCACTGTAAAACATATTTGTCCGGGTCTATATATCACACAACTATAACTTCGAATTTTTGGATTTATTTTTTCTCTCATAGAAGTCGAAATTATGATTTTAAAGGTTTCAATCGATTAAATTAAAGGATTCATTGGTTGGACTTTTGTTTTTTCTTAAATTTTTTAGAATACTCATTAGTATGTGTTCGATATATAGTGATATATGAGAGAATCNCTTTTTTTATTTTAATTAATTTTTTAGAATACTCATTAGTATGTGTTCGATATATAGTGATAAAGGAGAGAATTGAAACTAAAATCTTGGGAAAACAAAGGGACGAAGATGAATGCATGATTTTAGAATCCAATTTAATAAATAATAATACATAATCGAAATAATTAATGTTTAACTTTGCAATCAGGATTGGTGTCGATAGCAGGAAGATGAAACTCTTGGTCCCATGCATACGAGAATCCAATAAAAGTTCCCGGCGGTATGGTGCGGCCTCCATTGATGAGGCACCGGCCATCAGCAGATCTGATGAAGAGAGCTGGATTTATGGGTTCGACAGTTTCGAATTCGGGACACGACAACACAATGCCACCCACCGGACAATTGCACATATTGTAGACAAGCACTGCATATTCGGGCTTCCCTTGCACTTGCTTTCCTGATAGCCCTACATCC
>QRFB01003932.1:329-45157 GCA_008931105.1 Oenanthe javanica | reverse complement strand
GCAGCACAAGACCGACAAAAGAAGTATGCCGATCAGACCAGGAAAGATAGAGAGTACGAAGTGGGAGACTCAGTACTTCTGAAAGTTTCCCCATGGAAAGGATTAATGAGATTTGGAAAGAAAGGAAAGCTGAGCCCAAGATACATTGGGCCATTCGAGATCTTAAAACGTATTGGGAAAGTAGCCTACGAATTGGCCCTACCCCAAATTTGCAACAAGTCAGCAATGTGTTCCATGTGTCTATGCTGAGAAAGTATAATGTAGATGCCAGGCATGTAATAGAGTATGAGCAGGTAGACATACAACCAGATCTGACCTATGTGGAACGACCGGTGGAAATCTTAGACCAAAAGGAGCAAGTGCTCAGGAACAAAGTGGTCAAGCTAGTAAGAGTCTTGTGGAGAAACCAGAACACTGAAGAATCAACATGGGAACTAGAAAGTGCAATGTTAGAAAAGCACCCTCACTTGTTTTCAGTATAGATTCCGGGACGGAATCCCTTTAAGGAGGGGAGACTGTAAGAACCCGAATTTTTGTAAACTCTGAATTATGAATGAATAGTAACTTTGAAGTTTTACGAAAAGCATGTTAGCCCACACCATGTAAATGGTAGAGGATTATAAATCCGAAGTTGTATTGTGATAGTACTAAGTAAATAAGTGAATGTAAAAGTCGTTAGAATCCGAAGATTTTGTCGTTTACAAATTGTTCTATAAATTACGAGATATCGAGAGAGGGAGGATTAGGTTATGACCAAGGGGATTATAATTCAAAGAAATTATATCCTAGACATACCAAGGTATTGTGACTAGTAGATGTTCACATTACAAAGATAGAAATGAGAAGTGTTAACCCTAATCATTCTTTGCTAAATGAGGGATTAAGTATAAATAATGAATTACAAGTGAAGTGCACTACAAAGAAGCCAGGCATGTAAGTACTTGCATTTNATGCATGCAAGTACTTGCATTGTTAGAGAATTAACTAAAGCTAGTAACTAAACCAAGGCAAGTAACCATGCAAGCAACCAAGGTTAGAGACATGGTTCCCAAAATTAGGGAAAAGGAAGCATAAAGCTACTTTATCACTTGGACAAGTTCAACAAAGCCATAATTAACCTTTTCATAGATTTTATTCTCACAAAATCAGCCACATAGCAAGTAGCCAAGCAGAATTTTTCTCCTTCTTCCCCACCAAGCACCATTCGGCAGTTTTGAAGAAATGAGAGAATTTCAAAATCAAAGTCCAAGCTCCCAAACTCCATAAATCCTCATATTTTAACCATAGCTCCTATATTTCATAGATAAGGTATGGTTCAAATCTCAAGTTCATCCTCCATGTCTTTCATTTTCAAATAATTAATCCAAGATGAACATGAATAGTATGAATAGTGAAACATAGAAAATTTAAAGTTTTGTTCTTGATGTTTCTTGGTTCCTAAGGATAGATCAAGCACTCTTAAGGACTCAAAGCTCTACCTAGGTGTTGTTTGAACTCCAAGAAGGTATGAACACCCTTAAACCCTTGTGTTTTGTGTGAGTAGTATGTCATGAAAGTGATAGTAGATGGATCCATGAGCTACAATGGTAAAGATGAAATGATGTTAATAAGATGTTGAGTATTGGTTGAGTTCTTGAAATGATGTTAGCATATGATTATGATATGAGTAGCTTAATGTTGTTAACATGATGGTATGAGTTAGTTGAGTGTTGGTTGGGAATGGATTCACATTGGTTGAATCCGGAAAACGTTATGTTTATAGCCGTCGTAATGGCCATTTTTCGTAAGCACTCTTTTGAACTGTAAAAACCGATTTGTCAAGCTCCTGGCCCCTAACACCTCTGGCTATGGTTGGATAGTTCTTGACTCATAAATCGTTTTGACACTTGAATCATGTTATTCCGACTTACGGTTTAGGAGATAAGTCGATTTTAGTAAAGACAACTAAACCAATCAAACTGTTTCGGGAATCCCTTTTTGTTAATATAAATGAACCACTTAAAAGTCACCAAAAATCATGAAATTTTTAGGGAACATAGTTTGGTCAATGGACAAGGCCTCTGCAAAATTTAATGACCAGAGGAGAAAATTTCGATTTTATAAAATTGTTGAAGCCGGGCAGGTTCAATGACAAACCTTAAAGGAGAATGAATGAATAAGGTAGTTAAGCATCTATGTAATGTGACAAGTAGGAAGGTGTCATTGACCCATGAATTGACTTAAGTGATTAACATATGTCCTTAAGGTTAAGTAACTCTAGAATGAGAGGTCTAACTTATGTCAAGCTTGTGGTTCGTGCGTGCGTGACATTAGTGGTTAAGATAACCAATGATTAACGAAACGTTCTATTTGATTTATATAGATCGTCCGTCAAGCCCCCGCACCTCGACGAACCCCAGGACCTCAGGAAAGTTTTCAAAACTCGTACATAATGTACTATTGTTTTGTCGAAAGATTGTTGTTGTTGTGATATAACTGTATATTGAAAAGTATAAACTGTTTTATGTATTGTTACATATTTCGCAAATGTTTTGGTTATATGCTATAAGAAATATAGATATAAGCCGGTAAAAGAAAAAGGCTCTAAGTGCATAACGAGTTATGTATTTTCGAACGTAGACCGGGAGTCGGAATGTCATGTTAAGTACTGTCGTAATCCAGAAGAAGCCGGAGACAGATTATTTTGAAATAACGATATATATATTTCGATATTTATATTTTGATATTCTTTTAATAAAAGGATTAAATGAGGATAATAACTATTATTTTAATATTTATTTAATTAATGAATATTATCTTGAATATTCATTTAAAAAGGAGATAATAAATATTATTTTAATATTTATTTAATTAATGAATATTATCTTGAATATTCATTTAAAAAGGAGATAATAAATATTATTTTAATATTTATTTAATTAATGAATATTATCTTGAATATTCATTTAAAAAGGAGATAATAAATATTATTTTAATATTTATTTAATTAATGAATATTATCTTGAATATTCATTTGAAAAGGAGAAAATAAATATTATTTTAATATTTATTTTATTAATGAATATTATTTTGAATATTCATTTTTTGAGGACTATTTATTAATTATAATTAATAAATATTATTGAATATTTATTAATTATTTAAAATTCATTTACAAATTGTTTTAGGTCTTTAATAATTATTCGAAGTTTTCGATAATTATTTTAAATACTTTCCGACATTCAGAAAATGATTTAAAGATAGTAGGAGCTCCCTAATACTTTAATTTAATTATTTTATTTTATTCTTTCAATAAAGAATAAAATACGTTCAGACTTATCAAAAATAGGGAACTCGGTATAGGAAATGAATATCTATTTACTTCTCAAAAGTAGTCAAGTTTTGGAACCAGTTTCCACAGTTGCAAGAGCTTTTCAACTTATCAAAAGTAGAAACGTTTCNGAATTGTGCTATACACCGTAACGAAAGCCTAGGAGCTGAGTTACCGAGGGTGTTGTTAGCAGTGAAATATTCTGAAAGATTCATCTTACTCGTCATGATTTGACGAAAGTTATTTTAAACTTCAGTTATTTGTTCATAATGCTTTTACAAATAACTTACAAAATGTTTTCAGAATATATTGATAAAGGAGAAAGCTTACAGACTTACAGCATGTTTTAAGAATATATTGATAAAGGAGAAATCTTACAGATTTACAACATGATTTCAGAAGTATATTGTTTATTGCTGAGCTATATTGCTCACCCTTGCTTTCTTTGTATATCACAACACAACAGGACAGTAGGATGCCGCGAATGCGACGCACCTCCAGGAAACGCGTGGGAAATGCCCTCGCATTCCGTAGGTTCTTCTCCAACCTACCCCAGGTAGGGAGTAGGAGTAGAAGTAGGATAGGGGTACAGTTGATGATGGTACGCCTTATCTATAAGTATGATCTTTGTAAGCTACTTAACAAGAACATGCATTAGGATTCAGTAATGTTTCAAGTAGAAACCGCATTGCCTTCATAAGGCAAGGAACTTACTTTTGGAACTGTAATATTACTCTGACAAATTTTATGTATAATATGTGTATTCGTTCTGAGACTATAATCAGTAGGGTGTGTATAAGAACTGTGGGGTCACTGCAGGTAGAAGATGATCATTAAGGATTAAGTTAAAAAGTATTAACAGCAGGAAAAAGGGACCGTGGCGGCCCAGATCTCTGACCCCGGGTCTGGGGCGCCACACCTGTAATCACCTTGGAAAATATTGATGCAAAAACTGCTCCAGTTACAATATCTGATTCTCATGTTCCATCACCAAAGCAAATAATCAAGGAGATATCTTATGAAAAAAGTAAGTAAGTTAGCTGCAGAAGTAAGAAAAGAAATGGCTGCTTAGAAATTACAAGAATCTCCAATTTTTGGCACCTCTAAATCTTTTATCAGGAAGAAGAAGAAGAAAGTTTCATTTGGCCAGGACACACAAGAACCTATCTCTCAAAGTGAGGTAGCAGTCTCTGCAAGGCCAGACCCACATGAACTTGTTTATCAAAATTTAACAGCAGCCACTATTGAAGCAGATGAAGCCAACATGAATAAGGGGTACAGACCACAAGAACCTGCAGCTCAAAGGGTTGAAGAATTTGTTAAGGCCCCTGCCCCATAAGAACCATCCAATCAAAGTTTGGATGCAGGCACTACATCTCAAAAGGAATATTCTGTTGTTGCTGATGCTGAGAAGACATACTCTAATCATCCATTGGCTATTACTAATGCAATTCTGGTGCAACCTCTTTCTGCACAGCCTTTGAAAACTCCATCAACTTTTACAACTACTCAAGGTATAAACTCTGACTTTTCTTCAGAATTTACATTATCTGATAGTAAAAGTTCATATTTTATATTTCTAACTTTTACTGCTGGGATGACCATGAATAGTCCTGTAAAGGGTACCTCTATTCATGTTACCACAGAACTCTTTTCTCAGCCACCTCTTATTTCTGTAGGACAATGTGATTTGAGCCTTTCTAGTGAGCCTGAGGTAAAATGTGTGAAAAACAGAACTAATAATGAGAGGCAGACACTGGATCTGGCAAAAGAAGAGGTAGAATTGAGAAAGAAGTTAGTTACTTCAAGTGAAAAAACTCTGACTATTGAAAGTTATGAGATGTGTGATGTAAGAAGTAATGAGATTACTTTAAAAAATAGGAGTGATTTAGGATGTTCTATTCTTTTTGCAAGTACTCAGAGTATAACAGCTTCTCAATCTTTAAACTCTGATGCTGCTACAAACTCTGATAATGAAGAAGCATTCTCTGATGAGCCAATTTTTGAAGATGAAGAAGTGACTGATCTCTCTATTCCATACCATAGAGATACAGCTCCAAGAAATGGCCTGTTGATGCCTTTGATGCACATGGAAGATTGAGGATGGCATATCCTGATTTTTTGGTTGTTGAATCTCTCAAGGGTGAAATTGAATATGCCTTGAATGAATAAGGCATAATGAGGGATTTTGGTAGCAAAGTTGAACAAACACATGAAGATCTTCTTAACTCTCACAGACAATCGATCTGGGATTTGTCTTGGAAATTTTCTACTGAATATATTTCATGGTCTCATGTACATGATCTAGTTGAAAAGGCTGATTCTGAATTAAATTCTGCATAGATAAATACTGTTTTAAAGGCCACTACTGTGTTATCAAAGGGTCTTCATAATGAAGTTTGTGATTTAAAGGATTCTGTTAGCAAAACCAGTGCATCTGTTCAGACTTCAGTTTCAGTTTCTCAACATGCATTGGAATTGAAGCTCAAAACTGTCTCTGCTAAATAGGATTCTTTGGAAGCTAAAGTAGATAAAATTGCTACAACGGTCACCTCCATGCAAATAATGTTGCATACCATTGTGGACATCTTAACTATTAAAATGGTGGATGATGTTAGAAAGGGGGATAAAGTTTCAAAAGACAAATGCAAGGAGGATGCTGTGCTAAAATCTGGTAAACTTGATGATGGTAGTGATGATAAAGGTCAAGGGAGTCATAAGGATGGAAAACAAACTCTGACTACTACTCAAACTCGGATTCCATCAAACTCTGGCATAAACTCTTACAAACAAACTCTGATGGATGTTGATATGGAATTAACAAAGAGGCTTGAAGAAGAAGAAAAGTCTGAGAACATTGAAGAATAAAATAAGAAGGATGCAGAACTGGCACTGAAGTTATTTGAAGAAGAAAATCCAGGAATGGATCCAATTGATGTAGAAGAAGAAGTCAAGAAAATTGGTACTGACAATGCTCAAGTCTAGTCAAAGAAGAGAAGATATATGAAGAAAACTACAACTCAAAAGAAGACATCTATTTGAGCAAAGAAAATTGATACTGAATCTACTTAAGCAAAATCAATTGCACCTAAGCCTGTTGAAGTACAAACACCTGTTGAAGTGAAGACAAAATCAACTCTAGCAGTTCAAAAGAAAGTTCCAGCTAAGTCAAAAACTCTTCTTACTATGTTTGGTACAACATTTCTCCCAAGGGTAACAAGTTTTGAAGATGAGGAAGAGGAACAACAAACTCTGAGCAGAAAGAAAAATCCTGATCTTTTGTGGACTAAATCTGAAACTTTAACTCTCAATGCCAGACTTGATAAAAACAAGGGTGGTATTGGTGATTCTCAAGCTAAAGTCTACAGTAGTGAAGCAAATACTTTCAAAGATCCCTTTTCTTTAAAAGACAAGCTTGCGGAAGAATTGAATCAAGAACATTTGGACAAGTTAATATTTGTTCACATAGTAAAGGACTTTTTTGATTGTGCTCAAGCTAAAGAGAAGCTCATGTATTTCTTGGAGAATGGAAGGATGATGAAGATTGCTGAAGAAGATTTAATTCATAAGTCATCTAAAGAACTTGAATATGTTCTCTACCTGTTGAATGATTAGAATGTAGTTACTACTAAGTGGGTGAAGATTTTGGAGGGAGTTATTGAGGAGAAAAAGAAGAATGAAAGACTATTAATGGTAAACTCTGAGGAGTATAGACCATGATACATGCTTGAAGACGGTACTGAGAAAGAAATGGCTAAAGGGGATGCTAAGGTTAAAATGGTGTTAGGAATTCCTATACTTATACTAAACCCTGATGGAAAGAAAGCCTGTTGCATTCCTCTAGATGACAGAATGAAAAGAACTTTAGTTTACAACTTGAGAGCTGCAATATTCCAAATTGATGACTCTAGTGATCAGATGAAAGATTTGAAGGAGAAGCTGATTGAATTACTGAAGATTGATGAGAAGAAATTACTCGATCAGTTTCTATCTGAAGATTTTTCATATAGGAGAATTTAAGTCAAGATGGAAAAATCAAACTCTGGTACATTTGTCTCTATAGTTTCTGACATCATAAGTTGAATTTATGTTTTACAGAATAAAGAATAAATTGGGGGAGATTGTTGGAAATGCAAACACCGATGCTGTCAGAGAATATCAAAAAGAGTTTATGCTGACGTCATCAGAGTTTAGAAGCTGTCAAACAAAGTTTAAGCAAATCAGAGAATAAGTCAATCAGAGATTATTAACCGACAGAGATTATGAAGATCAGAGTTTGTCAAAGAAGGAAACAGATAAATCAGATATTGAATAGGATAAAGATGAAAATGTCTTATTATAATCCAATTACCTTTATGAAATCGATCCTTAATCAATATCCTTGTTATATTTGATTTTGTAACTGTTTACTATATAAACACATAATTAGGTTAACATAAACAGGAATTCAAGATATATCATTCTCATAATCTAGCAGTTCTTAAGAATATTGATTTTCTTGAGAGAGTTTTGTATTCATTCAAGTAAAGTTAATAAAAAGTAGTTCATATTCTACATACTTGTGTTTTTAGTCGATTGATCTGATACTATTATATTGAACCTCTCTTCTATAATAATTAATTATCTGGGCAACAATATTAGAACAGTCATACAAGTAATTAATAAATATAGTTAGTAATAAAATAATATGTTTATATTTAATATTATAAAAGAAATATATTAAAAGAAATATATATTAAATATATTTAAAAAGTTTCTCGTGTATCGCATGAGATTTAAGCTAGTTATTATAACAGAACTAGAAATCTTTTGTAGTCTTTTCTAAACTTTTTTGTAAAATCCTTCTCGTTCTTCATTTTATACTAAAAAAATTCTTAATTCCATTCCATACTCTAGAGAGGGATGAATTGTAGATAGGTACAAATTAGTAGGTGAAACAATTCTCAATTCCACACTACATTATAGATAAGGACCAGTTGTACATAAGGACAAATTGGCTGAGAAATCGCATTAAACGTATTCAAATTTGTTTATAATTTCGAACTGCCATTAAATTTTATTAGGGCTACATATAAAAAAAATTATAAACTATCCTGTATGTTTTTTACAAAATTATATATGCTACTACTTTTTTTTGAATTATTCTATTATGCATTTCTTATTTAATATTTTCTATTAGTCATATTTGTATAGGCAAATATTCACAGGGTGATCATTTTTTCATAAATATTTGAGATCATAACTCCCAGCCATTGGATTGATGTGACTAACCAAATTGTTTTTTTATATTAGTTATTTATTTCTATAATTATAATTATTATTATAATTTATATTCTTTAAATAAATAAAATAAAATTCTTAAAATTTTGTGCTAGATTATAATAAAAATATATTTGATATTGCATAATTAAAATAATTTTTGCACAAAACTTATGAAAATGTAAATATATATTGTAGAATTATAATTTTTCATGTAATCATGATAAAAAGTTTACGTTAAGACGATATAATTAATTTTCAGAACTTAAATAGTTTGATATGAAAAACTTTGGTTCTCTTACATAATAATAAAGATAAACACAATATTTTTATTCTAAGAAAATTATAATTTGTAACTTAAATCCCCAAAACTACAAATTATATTAATAAATTCAAAATTTTACATGGACAATTAATCGTTCTACTTGGTTTACGAAACTGTTAGGATCTAAGCGCTTATCCTCCATGTTAAGAGATAATGGTTGCACAACATGCGTTTGGCATAATATGCGCCCTTGGCATAATTATCGAACTCGTGACCTGCTCTGATACCAATTGTTAGGATCTAAGCGTTTACCACTATGCCAAAAGCAGCTCTTGTGGAAAAGGCGCAACTTATAATTTTTATATTATAATAGTCAGCGCCACGTTTTAATTTAAGAAGATGCTAGCACTCCAACACGAAACCTTCTTTTATTGTTTTAAAGTATTAAAATACTTTTATATTAGAGATATACAGATGGATATCAGCTTATTATTATTAATTATGAGACATTATTATTAGATGATTAGAGTAGTTATTTTTTATTAGTTTTACATTTAGAGAGAAACATATGACTCTTTTTTAACAGGATTCAAGTTTGAATGTTTTGTTCTCTGAATTTCTTGTTTATTTTTATTAATTTAATTATGTTTCATTATTGTATTAGTTGCTTTACTTGTTTAATTATTAGAGAGTAGCAGTTTCTAGGGCTTAAGAAGACGCCATGTTTGGATTATAATTTTGGCATGATTTTCGTAATGGTTTAATTTATTATGTTTAATTCTAATTGTTATGTTTTATTTATTGATTTGTGTAATAGGCCGATATCATGATTTAATTCTATGCAAATAAGAGTATATAGATCAAGAGATTTACTTACTAGAACCACACATACGATTAGCATAATGGAATTTGAGTGCGACGTCATCATTGGATTTCCGAGAATGTTAGTGTTCGAGAAAGATTAATATTGTTCCAATTATATGATTAATTAAATTACTATAAGTATTATTTGTGTAAGCATGTTTTGAGAGCTAGTATTAATGCTTGAGAGACATTGACATACTCTAGTTATGTGACCACTTTTATTACTTTAGCTTAGAAGCCAATAATTGTGTAGACATGGTGGACCTGATTGCTCTAGGTTTTCAATATATTATTATTATTATTATTTTAGTTTTAATTATTAGTTAATTAATATTTTCAAATACTCATTTTGTTCTTGAAACAATTTATGATAATTGGATTAAAATCGATAAAACTTGTCAACTTATAAATATGATCTGTACTAGCTAGTCTCTGCTAACAATAGACAACATGCACTTGTGGTTATTTAATTTAAAATGCTTCAATCACAAAGAAGGGAAATTTTGGTATGTATCACTACAAGAAAAACTTGCTTGGTATAAGCTATAGGTCTTAACGGTTGGATCATCAGAAAAAATAATTTTAATTTAAGATTGATTGGTTATGTTTCTTCATTTGAGATTTATCTTGGATTTTGGTATAAGTTGTTGGCCCGCAAGCAAGCCTTAATTCCACAATAGTATGATATTGTCCATTTTGGCCCGAGCCTGCACAGATTTGTATTTGAGCATCTTTCAAAAGACCTCATACTAATGGAGTTTTAACTGGTTGCGCATTAACTAGCAAACTGCCCCTCTAACAAATGATGTGAGATAAGTCCCAACAATCTCCCTTTCACACATCGGGCTCGACATCTGTCTAATCTGCCTCTTTCAGTGTGACCAGGCTCCCCATTGATCAATACTGAAAGTCCAACTGACTCTCTGGCTCCCCCTAGGCCCATTCTTGAAGGTCCACATGCCTCTCCTTTAAGCTTAAGCCCATTCTGGGGCAAGCCTCTTGCCTCTTCCTAGGCCCATTTGGGAGCCCGTCCGAGATTGTTATAACCATAGCTCTGATACCACTTGTTGGGTCGCAAGCAAGCCTTAACTCCATAATAATATAATATTGTCCGTTTTGGGCCGAGTCTGTACCGATTTGTATTTGGGCATATCCCAAAAGGTCTCGTACTAATGGAGTTTTAACTGGCTGCTTATTAACTAGCAAACTACCCCTCCCACAAACGATGTGGGATAACTCCTAACATAAGCTTGGTATAGATTTTCAAAGGATTTCCTTGTACCATTCAACTTTTTTTTTAAATATCCATTAATTCATACAACGGTTTTTAACATCAAAACGCATGTATGAAAGATACACATCCAACTAAAAAACACTTGTACCTCTGGTGGTAATCAGACAAAACTATATATTTATTATTTGTGTGAAAACTTTTTAAATAAAACAGGGAAAAAACACTTGTCTCAGTTCAACAATACTTAATTGTAGATTTATCTGAAGTTTATTCAAACAATAATAAACAGTTGTGTGAACCTACTAGTTTGCATAAACAAAAAAATCAAAAAGCCTTGTGTGATTTGATTTGCTAAACACGGTTAATAAACTGTTGCAAAGAAGTTGGATGAGACATTACTTTTTCGACGAAGAAAAAACCATTGTTTATTAAATCTCGGCAACACTTTTTTTTTAACAGAAATATCGGCAACACTTATTAGTAAACACTTTTTCGTTTGAGCGTTTACTAATAAGTGTTGTCTAATTGCGTTTTTCTTGTAATGTATATGTTTAACACAATTCAGATTATTTGCAATATTTTATACATAATAGTTGATATAGCAATATTTTTAACCCTATCACATATATCAGTAGCAATAGTTGCAGGAGATGCAGGGTTTGTGGCATCAAGAAAGCCATACAAGTCATATCAATGGAGAAGCATCTCAATTTGGGCTTTTCACTTTGCAAAATTTTGACTGCGTGGGAGTTTTAGAGGGAGTTGTGATGTGGGATTAAACCGGACCAAATGAGATAGGTTTCAAGGTTTTGGGGAACAATGAAAAATTTTGTCAAAATTCTAGTGAATATAAAATCAAATGGGATGAAATTGGGATGAAAGCTTAGAGTATTAAAAAGTTAAAAGGAAAAAATGGATGATAATGGTGTTTAAACCGTAAGAGGCTCTGATACCGTAATGATATTAATATGAAGCTGTTGAAATGATTTCTAATTATGCCCATCAATCTAGAATCAAATGAGGATTACCTAAATCAAATAATAAAGCATTTCCTTGTCATATAACAAATGGTGCGAGTGAAAGGTGCTGATCTGTGTGGCCACTGCAGCTTTACCGTCTATATGACAAGATTCCGCCATGAGAACATTTGGATCCATCATAAAAGATTGGTGCTTTAAGGGTCATTGCAGATTTTCTCAAAGAGAGAGTGCCAGTAGGCTGTTTAGTTTTGAAACTCTTAGAGGCCAAAACGGTTCTGGGATGTTCATTTATATTATCACCTGTAAACATGACAACTTGACAAATTGCTTCCCTACGAATCTGAGCATATGCTGGTTCAAAAGTAGGAAATGGAAGCATATGGAGGAACATTGCCATGAATTTTGTATACATGGTCATCAAGTCCATCTAGAATGGTATACACTCTCTTCATGAAGAAAAGTGTTGCAATGTCTTATGTCAACAGGACACTGCTTAGGATTTGCACAACAAAAATCTATTTCAAGCCACAAACATTGAAGATCAATATAGTATTTCACAAAGTGAACCTCCAGAATGTCGCAAGCAAGCCATCGTCGAAGTTCATAAACCTGATAGGTATCACTGTCATCAAAACAAGTAGTATCAATGGAATCTCTGCAATAGGGAATCAGATGAATTCACTGATCAAAGATGTATCCATAAAATTAATCAGCTATATTTTGACAATAGCATTATCTGTGCGCCATTTTCGAAAGGTTGCATTAGTTTGGAGAGGTTGAGGAAGGTCACCACTAATATATCCCAAATTTTCTTTTCCAGAGATATACATCTCAACAACTTGGGACCAAATGAAATAATTTGTACCGTCAAACTTGATGCCAATGGAGCAGTAGAATGTTTATATTCGGGGTCTGTCTGGTTAAGATTTTAGTCATTTTGGTAGAATTCAGTAAGAATAGATTCAGATGGTTCATTTGTATGAGGATCTTCATCTGCAGTATGAGAATGTTTAGGACTTTGGGATGCTTCTGATTCTGATATATATAAAAAGATTACAAGAAGAATGCCAACATTATGATGTAGTGGAGGCCAATGAAGATGAAAATCAGTAGGGAAACGATCATATTCAAGATTGTATGAGATCCACTAATCATTTTAATGTGGTGCAAGCAAATGAACATGAAAATCAGCAATGGATCGACCGTAGTCAACATAGTATATAATCAACAGTGTTGTTCAAAGCAGAAAATATGAAGTTCATCAATTAACAATACTAGAGAAACTATAAGATGAACAATGCTGCCTAAAGTGCTGCAAGAACCTGAGTATCTGGGTAACCCTTGTTTGTCTAACAAATTCTTGAGTAATGTAATTGGTGGATTGCCAAAATACCCTGATCTCGTGATTTCACTCCTGACCGATAACAATGGCACATCTCATTCGAGCAAGGATGCCCATGCAATTATCATTATTCATAGGGCATCTATAATTCCTGTGATCCGAGCTGTAGTGCTTCGGCTGTTTTTACCNGTGAACCTCCAGAATGTCGCAAGCAAGCCATCGTCGAAGTTCATAAACCTGATAGGTATCACTGTCATCAAAACAAGTAGTATCAATGGAATCTCTGCAATAGGGAATCAGATGAATTCACTGATCAAAGATGTATCCATAAAATTAATCAGCTATATTTTGACAATAGCATTATCTGTGCGCCATTTTCGAAAGGTTGCATTAGTTTGGAGAGGTTGGGGAAGGTCACCACTAATATATCCCAAATTTTCTTTTCCAGAGATATACATCTCAACAACTTGGGACCAAATGAAATAATTTGTACCGTCAAACTTGATGCCAATGGAGCAGTAGAATGTTTATATTCGGGGTCTGTCTGGTTAAGATTTTAGTCATTTTGGTAGAATTCAGTAAGAATAGATTCAGATGGTTCATTTGTATGAGGATCTTCATCTGCAGTATGAGAATGTTTAGGACTTTGGGATGCTTCTGATTCTGATATATATAAAAAGATTACAAGAAGAATGCCAACATTATGATGTAGTGGAGGCCAATGAAGATGAAAATCAGTAGGGAAACGATCATATTCAAGATTGTATGAGATCCACTAATCATTTTAATGTGGTGCAAGCAAATGAACATGAAAATCAGCAATGGATCGACCGTAGTCAACATAGTATATAATCAACAGTGTTGTTCAAAGCAGAAAATATGAAGTTCATCAATTAACAATACTAGAGAAACTATAAGATGAACAATGCTGCCTAAAGTGCTGCAAGAACCTGAGTATCTGGGTAACCCTTGTTTGTCTAACAAATTCTTGAGTAATGTAATTGGTGGATTGCCAAAATACCCTGATCTCGTGATTTCACTCCTGACCGATAACAATGGCACATCTCATTCGAGCAAGGATGCCCGTGCAATTATCATTATTCATAGGGCATCTATAATTCCTGTGATCCGAGCTGTAGTGCTTCGGCTGTTTTTACTAAGCACACACATACACTATTTGTAGTAGAATGATATTAACTAGTTTTACCAAGTGTACAGGGGTAGTATTACAGGAGAGGAAAACCACTTCAACAATACACATGTGAATCCAAGTATTTAAAATAGGAAAAGGGAAGAAACAATTGTAAGAAAAACTTTACATTTTCAGCCAACAAAAGATATATATATAGCATAGTTCATGGCCTGTACCCACCATAATCCGAATCTTCTCGGCTATGAACCATCTATTTTAATGACCATCCTTTTCCACTATCTACCTTGTGTGCTTGTGTTTAAAAATGCAATGGTAGTGCTTTCACGGACCTCGGTGGCTACGGAAGCAGAGGCAGCCTTGAGGTTGATCACCAGGAATCATACCTCCGCCTTTTGATGTGTCAATAGCCTCTATCATAGTCACTACCTCATCCATTTCAGGTCTCTTGTCAGGGTTAGCATCCCAGCATCGCTTCATCACATTTGCCAATGAATTTGGACAACACCTTGGTATATCAGGTCGTAGGTTCTGTTGGCACGATTATAAAACAAAATACTGTATTTACACAGACGTACAAGAAAATTTTTGTTGCAATGTATTAATTAAGCATGATCAGAACGTACCTGGCGAACCACAGCGGAAGTTACTTCTGAAAAACTTAGGTCAGGATAAGGCATATCGCAGCAATATATCTCCCATAAACAGATGCCAAAACTATAGACATCACACTTTCTGTTATAAGGATTTCCATTAAGAACCTGTAAGCCATCCATATTGCATATGGCTAGTTAGTTGTTTCATATAATGTCCACATGTATGCTAAATTCTTAAAAACTGCATTCAGACAAAAACAGAAGTCCTTGGAAACTAAAAAGTTAGAACTTCCATCTAGTATCTAGTAAACAAAAGTTAGCATCTTATACAAGACATACTAGTAATTATGTTTGGAGGAAATTGACCACTTTTAAAAATTCTAGAAAGTGGACTTGAGCATTGTGGATGGTTTGACTATAGCGAAACGGCTAACAAAAATGACCTGTCTGTTAAAATAATGGTCAATACATATGGCTACATACCTCGGGAGCCATATAACCAAGTGTCCCAGTCTCCCCTGTCATGTCATTTGGATTAGAAGCCTCAACACGAGCAACTCCAAAATCAGCTATTTTCACTGTGCGTGACTTGTCCAATAACATGTTCTCAGTTTTTACATCTCTATGTACAATTTTCTGAGAGTGAAGATAACTTAACCTACAATATTTAATTTCCCACACTAGTAAATATTTCACTAAATAAAACAGCAAACTCTACAATATAGTATCAGTATTCACATAATTGTCATACCCTCTTGCCAGATCAAGTGCCATTTGTACAACCACTTTGAATGCTAGTTTTTTTCTCCTGTTTTTTATGAGATAAGATTTCAAGGCACCCCCAGGAAGATACTCAACGACAACACAACATATATTACTTGGCATGCCTATTGGTCCATTTTCGCACTGTAATTTTAGCCCTGATGATCCCATAGTTGCCCCTATGAACTGCAAAATGAGGTCAAGCACAAGTGATATACACAACTTCTTCAATAAACCTTATAAAATATTTATTAATCACTTTTCAATCAAGGAAGTGACACACTAATAGCATAGGTGCATAACTTAAACTCAAAAAAGAAAAAAAAACAGAACAGAAAATCTTCTGACTAATGCAAAAATATATTTATAAATCATAGTATTAATCACTTTTACAACAATTATTTACCATTAAACTACCGAATGGAAGTAGGTTAGGAAACAGGACCACGAAAAATTATTTCTATAGATAAAAATTAAATACATAAAGATACAACTCTTTGAAAGTATTTCATTCGAAAAATCTTTAAAAAATATCTAGCAAGAATAATCACAAGTATCATACCTATATCTTCTCTTTCATTTTCATTTTCTACTTTGTTTTATTAAGTTCTGATATATGCAACATTACATAGTATAAAGTTGAAGATGATGTATAAGTTAGAAAGTGACCTTAGTTACATTAGGATGCTCAAGCTTATGCCAAACTGCAACTTCTTGTGTAAATGCAGCCCTCAAAGATTGTATCTCAGCTTCTGTTCTGTGTCCCTCTTCTCCCCAGTCCAGCAGTTTGACTAAAGCAAGGAACAGAGTACATATATATGTTTAATAATTGACATAAAAAATATATTTTATCGAATAACTAATATAATTATTCATATGAGCCACAAGAACGATACAAATTACAATTGCGGAAGGAAAATCGAAATTGTAACCCATGATACGGGGCCTACGGGCCTCGATCTTTACCACTAGACTAGGACCTAAATCCGCCGAATAACAGTAACTTTTTAGGTATAAAAAAATAAGATAATTATACAACTTAGATAATACATTAATAAAACTGATGACGACTTTGATGATGACTTGAACAAAAAAATAATCAGCAAGTACAGCTCCAGATCCTAAGTTGAAGTTATTTAGTATTATCTAATTCTAGAATTAGTTTAAAACCAATAATTAACAGTTTGGATTAAGTGAAAGCCAAAGTGAAACTACACCACTAATTTATTACAATCACCAGTTGGGTTCAAGCCAAATCCGTGCAGTAGGGTCACGGTTTCCATGAGATAAGATAACATTTATAATAGCAGTCATTTATGACTTATTGCTCTCCACCCCCAACAATAAAAAATTGTATATAAATCTATATCAACCTCTAACTATAATCTATCTATACAAAGATTAATTGCCACAGAGAAGCAAGGTGGGGAAAACCAGAAAGGTATCAATTAAAGACTTTGATCATGCATATAGAGAACAATAAGATGAGCCAAAATATAGGTCCACATCTATCAATATTTAGCCGACAAAATGTTACTGGACCTAAACACACATCGTGTACCTGTTTATTATTTTTCCCAAATGAAATAATGTAAAATTTTAAATACTCACTCACACATGATATATTCTTATTGAACAAGAAAAAGATTTTAATATATTGTTAGCGAAGTTACAAAATATTAGTTTTGTTTTAGTTGTTATATGATCCTGCATAGCCCACTTCCTAAGGTGATAGTCGAACGACTTACCAGGAATTCAGGATCATGTATTATATCCTAACATTCTCATTAGTTCGAATAACAAGTAATCAAGATCATTATGTACAAATCGAAAACATATAAAATTTCTCATGCAAAATCGATACGAAAACTTACCAGCAACATCAAGACCATCATAGATGCCACGGTGCACGGTGCCAAAAGTGCCACGAGCAAGAACAGTTTTAATAATAAGCTTAGCAGGATCGATCTCCCACTCCTGTCTCTGCCTAGCCGGGGCTGCAGCAGCAACAGTTGGGGCGACAGCGGTGGAGGCAGCGTTGAAGCTAGAAGAAAGTTGATCTTGTTTTTTCGTATTATTTTCCATAGTCCAGACACGGTTGAGATGTCTCTCAAGTTGTTCATCCAAGCTCTTAAGATCAATCTGATCTGCACGTACAAATCCATCATTTCCCTCCTTCATGTTTGTATTATGTTGCTAAATCTTGTGTCAAGGTTTAAAAAGATTTATGTGTGATTGATGAGGAAGAAACTAGAGAAGAAAAATAGTAGAAACAGAGAGATTGAGAAATCAGAGTTGAAGCAAGAGAGGCAAGTCTAGTGAACAACTGGACATGTGGGCACATGGAATTGCCTCCACTCTAACGTGTATTTCTGACCCACTCTGGCCTCCTTATTACCCTCGATATATATACAAGAATATATAGTACAATAGTATTATTTTTTTTAAAACAATGGGCGTGTAGCGGATTAAATTAGCTGTTTTGACTAACGGATTGAATTAGATATTTTGACTAACGGATTGAATTAGATATTTTGACTAGCGGATTGAATTAACTGTTTTGTATAAAATTGTTTGATAATTAGTTGTTTAAATTAGCTGATTGTGACACATTACAAACCTCTAATGCAAAAAGTTCATAAAAGTAGCTTTTTCAAAATTAGTTTTTTCACCTCAATAAGTTATTTAAATCCGTCTACTACCAAACACTCATATTAGAGGATTTATATGATCAAACCTCTAATTTGCCTCAAACCTCAATTTTGCATCAAACATCTAACTTCCAAACATGGCCAATGACTTCATATCACAATTTTATACTATTATATTATAATTGCGAACTATAAAGTAAATATATTATTAATGACTTTTTCTAAAAGAGATTAATACTACATACAAAATTATTATAATTTTAGGTAACCTAGCTTATGGACCATGATTTAAATATTAATTTAATCGAAATAAAGTTGTAGTAACATTATGATACTTATATTATACTCAAGTAGTTACATATTTTTTCATCAGTAATATATGTCTCGATTAATCGAGTCAAGCGTAATTCGAGTCAAGGTTAATCGAGTCGAGTCGAGCAGAGCAGACTCGTTTAACTAATCGAGCCTAAACCTCTGTCCGAACTCGACTCATTTAATTTTACATTTAATCGAGCCCAAACCTCTACCCGAATCCGACTCGTTTAATTTCACGAGACAAATCGAGCCGGCTCATTTAATTAAACGAGTCAGAACCTTTACCCGAACTCGGCTCGTTTAACTAAATGAGCCGAGTCGAGCTCAGTTAAATGAGTTCGAGCTGAGCTAGCATGCGAGCCCCCCGACCCAATTACAGCACTAGTCTCCATTTGTGGTACTTTAACAGAGTTTGAACACTAACCTGATCAGATTTTTATATTATATTATTATATCTGAACTTCATATTTTTCTATTGGATCGGTTTGGTTAATCCAAATATTTGATTATCTCAATTTTTAACTTTAAAAAATAATAATCATTAAATCTAAAGTAAAGAGATGAAAATCATTGATCTAATACTACAAATATTATATACTTTACTGTATATATATATATATATATATATATATATATGAATAAATATATAGGGTCTTACTCTAATAGAAACTAACTTAAACTAAAAACTAGAAACTAGGACATATTTATATATATATTTTAAGATTCAGAATTAAATATATAATTTAATTAAATAACAACCCAAGCCCACAACGAACATATACCGGGCCAGCAATTTGGTATATATTAGTTATTGACTTGTCCTTATAAAGGGTCCAAACACACACTTTCTATTCAATGTGGGATGTTATAAACACCCCACTTTATTGGGTCGACATCCTCGTCGAGCCCAAAGACAAACTTATGGAACCCGAGCAGTGCCTCCACACTTCCGGCTAAGTATGACTCTGATACCATTTATAACAACCTAAGCCCATAACGAACGTATACCGGGCCCAACAACCCACCACAGGTCAGTCCAAAAGAGATAACAATTTGGTATATATTAGTTATTGACTTGTCCTTAAGGGACCAAACACACACTTTCTATTCGATGTGAGATGTTACAAACTGTAACAATTCCAATCACTATTTATACAGTAACAATCACTAATATAAAAACTTTATTTATATAGTTATAATCACTATTTTAGTGATTCTTTTAATTATATTTAGTGATTTTTAAAAATGTTCATTCAAATAAATACATCCAACCACCAATACCATTGACTACGGCCATCGCCAAACTCAACGATTCACTGCAATAGGAGCAACATTAGTATAGATCGAGAAAGATAGATATGGAGCATAAAGTGAGATGAAGAAGATGATAATCAGGTGTGTGTGTGTGTGTGTGTGTGTGTACGCGTGCGTGCGTAGTTTGTTTCGATTGGGGTGATTGGCTAGTGAGAGAGAGACATCAAGAGAGGGAGATGGGGGGAGAAAGAGAGAGAGTGATGGAAGGAGAGAGGGAGATGAATGAATAAAGAATTAGGGGAGAAGGTGGTTGTACGGTGATGGTAGGTGGCTGACGCCCAATTCAGCGAGGGGGCGTCGGGTGGTAGAAGCTTAGTGGCGGGGTGCGATGCTTACGGGGATGAGAGGTGGAGAAGATGAGTTAAGGGGTTCAAGGGTCGACTTGATTTGGGGGTTAAGGTTCGAATCCCATTAACAACATATTATTATATTTTATTTCAATTTACCTAAAGCATTATAAAGAAAGCAAGCCACAGGTTCTTCTTCAACCTCCGGCCCTCCTTATTCTACTACTCTAATAGCCCTCCCTTTTCAGGCTATTAATTCTAACAAAATCTAAAATGCATTACAATTTACTAATCCAAAAATCTATTACAAAGGTAACTATTACAAAAGCACAACTAACAATGATAAGTCAACAACCAATCTACTCAAAATCTAAGATTCTTGAAATCCAATCCACTTCATCTTTCTCTTGCACCAAACTTGAAATTATAAGTAATGAGCTACACAACCCAACCAATAACAACCAACTTACAAATATTCTCAACAAAAATCAGTGGTTGTTTTAATAAAATATTTTTTGATCAGAAATAATATAAGTCTTGAAGATAATTTGAGAAAAAAAATCTAACCCAGAGTTTTATAATTTCAAAAATCCTTTATTGAAAACAATACGATAATCTTATAAAATTTCACAGTCTTGCTCTACGGCCACACTTTGCCAGTGACCAGCATCTTATTCTTATTCTTTACCGCATTTTTTTAATGGACGGGATCTAAAGTTCAATAATCATGCACCCTTATTAGGTATCTAAGAGTGCATATTTGTGTCCCTAATAAGGATATCTAAGCCTAGTTCCAGAACTATAGCGTAAATTATGAATGAGTTTGAAATGTAGAGACTGGGTTTCAAAGATTGTTAGATTCAAAATCATCATAGAAGGGAGGGTTGAATATGATATGGTAGATTTTTCATTTAATTGCGGATTAAATGTTTGTGTTCCTGAGATATGAAAATGGCAGTAAATGAAACACAAATATTTAGGGAAATAAAGATATATTATTAAATCTCTAAGTGCTACACTTCTAATCAATATGATTAGCTTCAATGTGTCCAATCAATGTTACAACAAAAATACAGTTGAGTGTGTTTAATGTTTAGCTCTAATGGAGTTCTCGTCTGTATGTCTTTGTGTTGAAGATGAATGAATTTCTTTCTGTCCATATTGATTTCACCCATATATATTCTGTAGGCTTTTTGGAAATTGATTTCCAACAATGTATTAAGTCCTTTGTTGTGCCTGTAGAGTGAGAGTGGTGTGTAGGCGCCACATAAACCTTTGTTTCGCCTTGAACTTATATGTTGCGCCAAAAGTCTTTTGTTGTGCCTCTATCTAATGTTAGTTGTGCATATACAGTGGCTTCCTTGTATAGGCGCCACTAAATACTTAGAAAACATTCCTTCAAGTTTGTTGCGCTTAGATGTTAGTTTGTTGCGCCTGCACACTAGTTGCAGTGTGTAGGCGCCACAAAATCACCCATTGTACTTTGTTGTATTACTAAATTGGTTATGTTGCGCCCATAGCATATTTGTTGTGCCTGCACTCCCATTCCCTTGTGCAGGCACCATAAACCTTCACTTGACTTCTTTTAGCTTTAAATCTTGGTTTGTTACGCCTTTACAAAGTTGGTTGCGCCTCTAGATTACTTCAAGAGTACATGAGTCACCAAATATAGTATTACTTGACTTAACCAATTTCTTGAAGTGCTTGAAGTAATTACTACTTGATTTTCACTCTTCTGGCTTGATCAACTGATTTTCTTCTGATTAACTAAGACAATTCTTTTCTTGTTGTGTTGACGCTTAGTGCACTGGTCTGGTTCATAAATGACTAACACTGAATTGAATTCTCTTGACTTCTGTTGTGCTTCAGTTGATTAACTTTGGATTATTCTATTGCTTCTGATCATTGAAACCCTTTGACACTTATACACAAATCATTACACTGTCTTTAGTCTGAAAACTTCTGAACTCTTATTTGTTGCTGAGACCTGGACATTTTAATGAACTTCTCTCACTGACATTCAGTAAGCCTTTCATCTAGAATGCTCTGCAATGATGTATGTATGATTTCTGTTTATATGTCCTTTTGGATACCTGTGCTGCATATTAGTATTATTTATCTGTTTTTATTTCTTAGTTGAGTTATCGTTATCATTATTACACACTACGTTACATTATACTTTACAAAGATTCTCATATCTTATATCTTATATAGTTCGAAACCAATATTCTTATATCTTATACGAATTTCGAAATCACAATATTAAAATCTTTTTTGAAAATAAAACTAAGTCAAAAGGTACTTACCTCCAAGCCGACATTATATACCATGTAACGCATGTAACACCTTCAAAATTCAAGAATCTACATCATACTTAAACAAATATTCAATCCCTTATACCCAAACAAAAATATCGCATCTCAAACTTTGGACGTCTTTATAATTCTGAATCTGCCCAGATCTGTATTTAACCTTTTTGAACATCCTCTAAACGATGTTTTCTCAAAAAACTTAAACCATAAAAGTCGTAGAGAACGAAAAGATCTTTCCAAAATGTCCAGAATCAACGAATTCTGAATTACAATGAATTTACAATGAATTTTACAAGATAACTGATTTGTGTAAGAAATATCCTACGAATTCAATAAAAAAGAGGAAGAAAAATAATAAAGATTTGTGTCAAGAGAGATTTATAACTGATTAGTTTTGGTGGCTCGAATATAATATAGAAGAATAAGGAGATCTCAATCTATATATAGTATTTCAAAACCCTAAATTCTAAACCTACTGTAATTTATTTATTCAAATCCGATCTATATTCGAAATCCATTATTCTAATCTAATTTTAATTCCTAATCTTTATCCAATTTTAATCCTCTTTATTATTATTATTATTATTCCAAAAAAATACGGGATATTACAGCTACCTTTTTCTCTCTCTTTCTTCTTCTTCTCACATTTCCTCTACTTTTGTCCTTGTTAATCTTGTTTTGGGTTTTCCTGACTAATTAGATGGGACCGTAGTCAAGTCTATTTTCACTGCTAATTAAGATCCTATGGTGAAAGATTTTGACTTTCCTAATGTCAATATTGGTGGTAGAATATTACAAAGTCTCTCCTTGATCCTATTGTTATGGCTCTGATAGGTCTCGAATAATGGATATTAATGACGTAATTAAACTAGAAGGGGTTGAATAACTTAATTACCGTTTTTAAAAATATTTATTTATCTCTTAAAAATTGTTACTCCTTCCGTCCCAAATTAGTAGTCACTTTTCATAAAAAAAAGTTGTGTCATAATACATGTCCACTATCCTACTTCCAATGTAATTTTATAAATAAATTTCCTAAATGACCCTTGACTAGAGTATTGGTTCTTGTACAATAATTAATGAAATGAAACTATAATTCAATTTATGCATTGAAACTATCTCAACCAATGCAATTAATATGGATACAAATGAAAAATAACTTTTATGTTAGAAATCCTTAATATGCGTAATTTTTTCAAAAGTGACATGTATAATGGGATGGAGGGAGTAACATTTTATTTCAATTTTTAAGTACATAAAAAAAAGAATAAGGGATAAGAGAATATCGAGCGAGGATTTTTTTATCCTAATTAGGACCACATATATATTGTTGATTAAATATATAAATCCCTTTAATCTAGTCCCCGTGCACCTCTTCTGTCTCGAGATTTTGAAACTATAAACTACTCCTTAATGTATGCGGAAAAACTTTTACAACATACAAATATTTATCTCGAAACATAACTCCCCGTTACTTTCTCAAAATAAATGTACAAAACCCTATAAGAATTGTCTAGGACAATAACTCCCCGTTATCTCCTGAAAGCCTTTGTAGCCCTTGGTGTAGTATATATACTTATAACAAATTACGATCTTGGATCTTAGATCGGGTCTTGGCTCTTTCCTTTTCCTCATGACGTAGAGAGAACTAACTCCCCGTTAGAATGTCTAAGCCTTGGGTTATAGAACAAGGATCACCTCACCTCACTTCACCTCATGTAAATGTAGAATCTACAAAATACCTTTAGAATAAAAAAAGAGTTTTGGACTAGAATATTACAATTCTAGGCCGATGGGACAAAAATAATATTCTAACAAATATAACAAGTAAGAATATTAAAATAAAAATCTACACAAGTTATATTTAAAACAAACAAGCAATAAATATGAATATAACTCAAGTGCAAATTAGAATATTAATATATATGGTCGGGTATAAATTTAATGGCCTAGTATATATACATATTAATAATTACTTAAGTAAAACTTCTACGATCAAGAATGTCTTGATGAATGCGAAATTTATTAACTTAAGTATAAGTAGTACTAAAATAGTACCATATATTCTATATGAATATATTAAAAAATTGAGTCACTTTTAACATTTTCGTGCTCAAATATGTGACTATAAATAATCATTCTTTTTGCAAGAAAGCTAAACGCTAATTTGAATTACTTGCACTTTCGGAGACTTCGAAGGTTACTAATAGGCTAGTTAAGTTTTGATCTAGAATTTGTTCACGAGAAACACGTTATACACGAAAAAGTTATTAAACAAGTTTTAATTGACCAAAATTCAATATTTTAATCCTTATTTAAATTTAATCAAATATAAAATATAAGTTTAGGATCTTTTTACACATACCGGTAAAGAGTGTGTGTGTGTGTGTGTGTGTAAGAAAATGNTTGACCAAAATTCAATATTTTAATCCTTATTTGAATTTAATCAAATATAGAATATAAGTTTAGAATCTTTTTACACATACCGGTAAAGAGTGTGTGTGTGTGTGTAAGAAAATAACAAAATCCGAAAGGAAGCAAATAGACGAATATGATTTTAAACATTAAAGAGTGTAAATATAAATTCGAGGTTCCTTTTAGGCACTATACTTGACAAATATATAAGCACTTGGCCGATTGAGGCTCAAAGAAGAAGTCTCGAATGATTTTTTAAGAACAAAAACTAAAGCTTCAAAAGTTGCCAAAAGTTCGTCGAAAAAATGAGTTTGATAAAAAGAAGTATCTTTATGAAAGATATGCATTCAAAACTTAGAGCAAATGTAAAAACTTTGAAGCCAAATTGATTATTCTTTTTAAAACAACATAAACTAACTAAAAACTACAAAAAATTTGCTAGAAAAAGTCACTGAAATTTCGACCAGAAAAATCTCCCTCTCTCGTTATGGCTGAATGTTATATATGATAAGTATGGGGTTTTAGCCCTGTTTTTGAAGAGAAATCAAATAAGAAGAGCTAATTTTGATTTTATAAATATTTGTTAAAGAAATTGAAAGTTATGAACAAAATAGGTTTATAAAAGGAGAAGTATTCTAGAGTGAAGTAAGATAGAATAGTTCAGCACTAAAAATACTAGCTTTTTAAAAATTCGAAGTGTTTGGCTTCAGAATAGTATGGGGGGTTGTATTTATAGATTGACTTGAAATGAATAGTGCAGAATGACTTGGAATGAATGGTTAGGATTAATGTTCCCAAAATTTCAATTGATGGAGGGGGAATTTGAAATCTTCAAGCATTCTTGGGTGGACCAAGTCAACCAGTGCAAAAGGATTCGTATTAAAGTAAATAAATACATAACGAAAAATTTGAAGCACATATTAGCACGTAACACCAAAATTCACAAATAAATATATAAATCAGGAAAATAACATTAAAATAAATATGGAAATATCATGATATTACCTAGTAGATAGACTATTATAGAAGGGGGTTTGAATATAATAGTACCAAACAATCGAAACTAGAATACAAGTATATGAAAATAAGTACTGTTTGTATTAACTTTGATAAACTTAATACAAAACTCTCTCAAAAAACCTTCTTAAGGGCTGCTAGGTTTTAAGAATAATATGTTATTAACGATACATCAATGTAATCATGAATGTCTAGGTCCTGATTTCTGAGTTTTCTGATTCTTTCTAGACGTCTCTGTCTCGATTCCTTTCTAGAGATAGTTTCTTTCCTTTCAAAAGATCTCTTGTTTCATCCCATTTTGGCCTTACCTTTGCTTGTACATCTTTCATCCTTTTTCTTATTTCTTTTGCTTGCTTTATTCTTATCCATCTCCTATTCAGTAAATCCTGAGCTTCTTTCACGTCTCGAGACTTAATAGACAATCATTTACATGGTTCATTTATTTCTCCTTTTTCCAATATTCTTGCTTTAGGTCAAAAGAAGAAATCTGAGTCCCCCTGATTTGTATACTTTAACATCATTTGATCCACCACTTCTTTTTCTTATTCATTATCTTTCTCCCCCTCAGTTGGCTTATCTTCCATGGTTCTGAGTGGTGGAATGTTAGAAGTTATAGCTTTCTTAGCCAATAATTGATTGATCAAGGCTTTTATTTTCCTAATTTCTTGTTATTGAACATCAATTTGTTGTTATTGGTTAAGTTCCACTGCCAAGAGATGATCAATAGTACCTTGCATTCCAGTGACTTGGGCCTCCAGATTTAGAATCTTTTGGCTATGTGCATGTGTGTGCTTAAAGTGTGAGGTGTCTATTGGGTTACTAGGTGTCTCACGACGTAGTGTTACTGTTTGTTCTTTGCCCTCAACACTCGCGCTCGACTGTTTGGATTATAGGACAATATGATCACTCAGATTTATTGTTAATGTTTCACTTCTCTCAGGTTGAGCTTCCATAGAAATAACAACATCTAAAAAATTATTCGCACCTGCCTCATCTGTTTTACCCGAATCACCACCAAGTAGAGAATTACCTTGATGAGGATTTGGTGATCTACCATGTGAATGCACTATCTCATCACCAAACTCGGTAGTTAGAACTACTTCATCACCTAGTGGGTCCATATCTCTTAGGGATTGGTTGTCCAAAGAATTTAAATTATGTTGGGATCCCCACCTCCTACTATAGAGGGGCTGCCTCTCCGCTTGACCACTTGTGGTAGGGAGATTTCCTTTTACAGGAACTGGAGGTGTTGGTTCCAGTGTGGTCACCACCTTGGCCAATATAATGATTGGTTGTTCAGAATCTGTGGTGCCAGTTAAAGCCATTGAAGGCATGTCCATCACAAGATTGCCCTGAGATGGCCCCGCTACATGAGTAGATGCTCCTCGAATGGAGCCCAACCTCGCTCTATCAAGGGGTTATCTTTCCTCTTCACCAAAATGAAAAGGGAAATTGTCCTTAAGAGGACATGGAGGTGTTAAGTCCAGGGGGTCACCACCTTAGACAATGCAGTGAGTGACTCATTAGAGTCTGTGGTGCCCCCTCTAACCGGTGAAGGCATGACTTGTATTGGATCTACCGATACAAGTTCCACTACTGAAGTAGTCTCATCTTTTGTCAATTCTGTATCGTGAAAAGCACCTCACAAAGCTAAATGTATTTGGGCATTTAAGTGCTCCATAGATTGACGGTCTGAAGGATTTGAAGAAGTTGGTTCACTACTAGCAGTTGCCTCAGGTTCTGAAAAAATAAGTCTCCGTTTATGAGGAGGCAGAGATGCTTGGGGATCAACATTAAAACCTCCCTTATTTGGTGCACTAGAGACACTGACTCTCTCACTCTCATCAGTTGGCTTTCTTTTAAGTGGGAGAGGTAATGGGGATTGCGTTTGTTAATCTAAGGCAGTAGTTAAAACTGGTTGGTAGCCAGATTCATTGCCTATACCTAAAGCCACTGGGGCTGAGATGTGAGTGATGTCAAGTGAGGTGGATTATCAAGAAATGTGCAAAAATCAGGAACAAGAAGAGTGTCCAGATCAAACCCCATATTTTCATCAATTGCTTCAGCATTATCCACTAGAGGTCCAGGGATATATATTTGTTCATCTGCTTCAACTTGTTGCATCACTTCATCAGCTGGAGCTGTATTTCCATTTTCAGGAATAATTGGTTGCTCAGCTTCAGCTTGATTATTTTGTTAATTTTCTTCTTCAACAACAGGATTACCATCTTTCTCCTCCTTTTGTTCAATTTGTGCACCTGCAACCACTTGAGGAAGATTAGAAAAGAATGCATGCATTATGTCAGTTATAGAGGTAGGAAAAACAATATTGGCATACTCCGTATCATTAACTAATAGCGTGACTGTTCTAAAAATAATAGATGGAGAATTAACCAGTCTACTATTCTGATACTCATGGAGTTGTGCTTCTGACAGCTTCTAGTTCAGTGTTAGTTGAAGGAACCTTGGAAACAGATAGTAGTATTCATTTACTGATTTTTGATTCAGCATTATCTCCTCCATGATTAGATGACCATAATTTAACCTCAGTCCATGTGTTATCCCATATCTGATTATCTAAGTAAGCTTGGGAAGACCATGAAATCCTGAAATTTTAGGAGTAAAGACATGAGAAATTATAGTGAAGAAGAAATTACACTCATTTGGTAGATGTGATTTGTATAGCTTCTTTGGCACTTCATTATTTTCATCCATAGTGCCGTGCATCCAAGTGAAAAATTCTATCAAAACATCATTTGATGATGGATCTACAAAGTTATCTGTCGGAAGATGTAATGCTGTATTGAGATCATCTTCAGTGATTTTTACTTTCTTCCCCTGAAAGTCAAAATTAAATCCCAGATGACCCTTTTTAGAAATACTTTTGGCTGTAGTGTGAATCTGTCTTAGCAAATCAAAATTCAATCGCACATTAGTGGTTAGTGCATATATGACAATTGACGCTTCGTTTAGAAAATGAATCCATTTGGAAAGAGATTTAGATCCACTTAAATCCTCATTTAAAGTAGATAAAAAGTTGATCTTTTTAATCTCAAAATTACCAGCCATTTTATTAATTAAATTAATTAATTAACAATTTAAGGAAATATTCGAATTAAAAGAAGACACACACAAGCAATTAAAGTTCAATTCAATTTAAACAAGGATTGGATCCGCACTCACTAGCATTGATTCGAATATGATACCACAAATTAGACACTTAATATTACTTAAGGAAATTAAGCAATTAAAAATTTATTCACTTAATGCAATGGGTAGTATTCGAATAAAGACATAACCACACACTTAGGCAATTACCACATTCGAAACAATGGAGAATACCAATCAACTTAAAACTGATTAACCAAAAATAACCCAAATTAATTCGATTAGAAGAAATTTGATTTTTCTAAAACATTAACCAAATTATGCAAACTATATCTCAAAATGAATCTCTAATGAAGATAATCAATAATCTGGTTTTAGATTTCTAATTAACCACAAATTGATAAGGTTATGATGGGTTGAAATTCACATATCTAAGATGCGCCTTGAGTATGTGTAAATGTGTATCTATCATCCTCAACCTATTGCCACTAAGAAAATGAGTAAACCAATATTGAGAGTGAATGTATTTGTAGTGCCATGAGGGTGCTTCTCCCTTGGGGTCGCTCGCTCCAAGAGAGAAGTAACCTTGAGGGCGCCACAAGGTTGAGACCTTAAGGGCGCTCAAAGTTTTGTCCCTTNCTTAAGGGCGCTCAAAGTGTTGTCCCTTGAGGGCGCTTGGTCAAAGAGCAATTTAGGGAACTCTTAAGGGCGCTAAGAGCTAAAGACTTGAGGGCGCTCCAAGTCAAAAGCTTGGGGGCGCCTCTAACTTTTCACTTAGAATAAAATCTAAGTTCCGGCATTTGAATTCTTTTTTCCTTATTCAAGTTTATTTCTTAAATTCAAATAAGTGGAATAAAAATTCAATTAACTATACTCAAGTTCCACAAATAAATTTTGTAAAATATTAATAATTATACCATTAATTGATATATATTAAATAAATTATAACAATTATTTTATGTTCCTTGTTTAATATTTATGAACCCTTAAAATATTAATTATAATAGTGATCTATTAATTTTAAAATTTCTCAAATTATTTATAATTAATAATAATAGCATTGAGTTGTTGAAATTATCAAGATAAATAATTTATGATCTTATTATTTTACTCTTAATTTAAATGTAAGAATTTAAACATAAATGCTTATTTTCTTAAATTAAATTAATTTCAAATAATACTAAATATTTAATACTAAGTATTTATTAACAAATACAAGCACTGAATAATTTACAAGATTAAAATTATATAAATACCAGGTAAAAATCTATTTAGTATGCACAAGATATTTATTCAATTAAAATCTTTTTTTAATAAAAGAATATTTCATTAAAATCAAACATCCGACAGTAGTGTCTCCAATACACACAATGGAGGAGACGACATATCAATGAAGCTATTAAGCATTCAAGGTAGTCTAGGCAAAGAATGTGCTACCTTGTTTGCCAGATTCTTAACAAAAACAATTGAGACCACAACCTTACTTCTAAGAATAGAACAACACTGCTCTAAAAGATCTCCTACTTCCAGTAATGGCATTGACACTTATTAGAGATTCGCTTTCAATTACAATGGTTGGGTCCGGTAAATCACTAGTCCATAGCAAAGCTTCCAATATACCTACCAATTCTGCCTAAAGCACCATTATACACCCTGCAAAACTCATCGTTTTGCCTCGAACAAACAACCCTTGGTAGTTACGCAACACCATACCAATAGAGAAAGAGTCTGCACCCTCAAATACTGAGGCATCAACGTTTAACTTTAAAGTACCAATGACAGGAGCCACCCATCTGCTAACATGCTGGGTATAGTAGTTCTTTGCAGATGATTAGTTGTATGATACTTTCGTTTTTGAACTTCCCTCCAATCTGAAACCTATTTTGAGCTCCATGCCATTGCAACCTCAGGTGATATCACTTTCCCCTCCCAAATACATTTGTTCCTTGCCCACCACACTCCCCATAACACCATAGCAATTTTAATCAAATTATCACTTGTCTCATTACTCAATGTATTCAGTAACCACACATGAGCACTCTCAACCTCCCACATGTCATATGATAATCCCATATGTTTCCAGCAAGTTTTTACACACCCGCAATTGAAAAACAAGTGCAATAAGTGTTCAACTTCTCCTGCATACATCACACAACTGATAGGAATATGAATACTTTTACCCCTTAAAAGATTGCGAACAAGAACATTATTATGACATAACCTCCATAACAGAACTATGATTTTGTGAGGAATAAAATTGGAATATAATCTTAATTACTTGAATAAAATTGGTAGATAAATTCTTGTTTTTGGTGGTGCCTTCAACATTTATACAGTTTCAATAATTACAAGAATTAGTTCTTTAGATTAATTGACTTGTTGTTGATTAGATCTTCGACTTTGCCAGTGCTTGACTTTGACTTCAGAAATTCCTTTTGATTTGATCACTCTATTTATTTCTTTGTCTGTCATTGATTCCATTTGCAGCAAATTGATTTCTTGACTATTTTAAAGATAAATTTTTTTATTGTGTTGACACCTAGTTCACTGGTCTGGTTGACCGATTTGAATTCTCCTCACTTGCATTTAAACTATCAGTTATTATTTCCCCAGCTGTTCCTTTGTTTCTTTCCACTGAAATCCTGATGATCATACTTGTATCACTACACTATTTTGATTCTGAAAACCTTCTGATCTTTTATTTGCCACTGAGGCTTGAACATTTTAATGAACTTATTTCGTTGACGCTTCAAAAGGTCTCAGTCTTTAATTGATGATCATAGTGATGCATGTATGTATCTTTTTTGATTATCCTTGTGGATTCCTATATTTCACATTAATATTATTTATCTATCTTTTTTTGTGTTGAGTTATCATTACTCTATTACATACTACGTTACATTATGCTTTACAATACCCAATTCAGTTAAAGTCCCAAACTTTCTTAGTCTCTTGTAATAACAATTTAGGAGGATAAATTATAGCTATGAATGATAAAACATGTGAGGATTTAGGGTTACCTGTAATAATGGAGCTCCAAGATTTGCGTTTAGCTAATGGAGCCTGATAGAATGACTTTGTATTCTTTGTAGGTGTTTTAATGTTTGTTCAATATTATTAAATTTAAATAGAATATTAAGAAGTAACTAAATCACTTAATACCTACAGTAGGATTATTCAAGTGATCTTTTTAGAATTTAAGTTAATTCTTTCAAGTGGTAATTTTTCTTAAACATTCATTATCATAAGCAAAAAGTTTAAAAACAAATATCATGTTATGATATTTTTTAGAAGACTATTGCTAAATAGAAAAAAGGTAAGGTAAAGATTTTCTCGATACATTTAATTAAATATCTTTATCTAGATAATATTATTTATTGAGATTAGGTATTTTTTAACCGAACTATCAGAATGAAAAATCATCTTCCACAATAAGAATATTATTTGAGTAACTTTTACCCTTGCCTTAAATTTAATATACAATTTTCTCCCGATGGTCCAATTTATCTTTTATTCAAAATTGTTTTTTAAATTCACTAGTAACTTTACAAAAAAAATCAATTTTATCTTTCTAGTGGGGATATTACTAAAGTATTTTATTCAAGTCAAAACTTTAGCATAAGGGTCGATAATTCGTCTAATGGCTATCAATATTTTGATCTAAATAAATGTTTGTATTGTTAACCTAGAGACAATACTATTATGTTTTATTGAAAATATTTATGGATTATCTTCTATTGATTATTGAATAAATATTTATTGTGTCTTTATTAACTGCTTAAAAAATTGAAAGCATAATAAATGTACTTGGAATTTTGATACATATTATATATATTTAATTATGTGACTTAAAAATGAGATTATATGAATAATATCTTATTCCTAAAATTTTCTAGTCGAGTATTATTATTTAAGGACAATAATAATGCACAAAGACTAGTATGTTTTGTCAGATGACCACATCTCATTGGTCATATGTATGGTGATACTAAAGTCAAGAAAATAAGTGTATGTCTCAATGCATGGCACTGGAATGACCCGTCGTGAGATTCTACATGTTAATAATTGTCATAAATAATTATCACTGTGATAATGATGTAATGATCCTCTGACTTAAAATTATTATATTTCAATACGAGAATTAATATACTTTGATATATAACACTCAAAGTTACTTTTAACTGGGTAATGAAAAATATGGATATTGGGTATACTATGAATCATATGAGAATTATGAATGATAGATAAATGATTTAACCCTCATATTTTAGGAATGATATTATTGGCCTGTTGATTTAGTGAGACTATAAAATGAATGGTCCTGCTCAAATGTTGATTTGTTTAGTAGTCTACTCATTGATCAAGGAAACCCGGATTAAATGTTGAAGAGGATGACACAATATATGCCTCGAGTTTAATCTATAATATAAGGTTAAAAGGATTATATTATATTGTACATTATTCACGAAATGTTTAATCGAATCATCGATTTAATTATTATTACTTGGGTAGCTATGTTGTATTACTAGATGCCGCTCATTCTTTATAATTTTATTATTGAATACNCTATGTTGTATTACTAGATGCCGCTCATTCTTTATAATTTTATTATTGGATAATAAAATTATTGCCAACATAATAATAACCTAAAGGGTCATACACAAAGAACGCTTTAAATTTGGATTATTTATTTAAATTGTGAATTTAAATATAATTATTATTAATTCAAATTTAATTAATTAATTGAGTTTGACTTGATTAATTGAAATAATTACAATTCATTTTTAATAATAAAACCAAACAGGGATGGGCTTTGGAAGCCCAAATTAGATTAGGTTATCTATCTCTAGCCTGCATATAAATACATAATGATGTATTGTTGTTTACACACTTTTTGAAATTTGTTTTGAGAGAAAACTCTAGCAGCTCCATACAAGAGAGAGGCAAGGAAATCTGTGAAAAAGTGGGAGGCTAAAGATGGTGATCCAAGGCTACTACTATCAAGGAAATCATTTCTGTAGTTCGTGTGGATACCATTGGCGTGTGGTTCTTGCAGCAAGGGCTATGATGATGGCAGTTTGGACCTTCATTAAACACACTCACGTAAAGCTTCGAAAAGCTTAGACACTAATCCACAAATTAAATATTATGTTTTCACATGGATCTTGAGGAAGGTTTCGATTTTTTATTCTTTTTCCACGTTTATTCCGCTGCGTTTGATGCTCGAAACCCTTCAATAAATACTTTCACTTGTTAGAATGACATGAAACTTTATATTGGTCATTGGCATAATAGAAAATAAATTCACAATTTTTTCTCATAATTTTATGAGAATTTTTATTTTCGAGCTAGTTCGTCCAACTTGTATTTTATTCATTATTCAGTAAAATTTCCGAAAAATATTATATATATGTTATATATAAAGGAATGATGATGTCAGGGCTTAGCAATCAGATTCTAGAGAAACTGATCAGAGTTTAGGTGACATCGTCAGAGTATATGAAGTTAGAGTTTATTCAACCGATAGAATCGAGGTTGATCAGAATTTCACAGATGGTGTTCGACAAATCAGGACTTGATTGGAGATAAATATGGAAGTGTTTCTGTGAATGGCAACTACCTTGTTGGAGCTATCTATTCCGAAGATAATGATGAAAATTGTATATCTGTATTTATTAATCATTATCTTTGCATTAGTTAGATTGGTAGTTGTGCACTATATGTCAAGCGATAACTGAGCAATTTTAGAACCTACAATTCTGACATAATCATAAAAGTGCTTTTAAAGGTGAAGAGATCTACCTTCAAATTTGACAAAGTTGCTTTGATGCCAGTCCAAGAAATGTTGGAAGAAAATATCATAGAAGAAACTATTCACGACACTGACATAGTGAAAAGGTTTCCAAAAAGAATTACAGTGTTTGTGTTTGCCATGAAAACATCTCTATTCTATGAAGAAATTGCAACTACCAACAATACAACCAATCCCACTGAAATGTTAAAGAAGCTTGAAGATCCACCTCATACCAACACATTTGAAGCAAAAATGGAAGAGCTTTGGAAAATTCATCAAGAAGGGAAACAAAAGAAGAATGAAGATGAAAGGCAATCAAGCAGAAGAAATTAGACTATCTATTCAGGCTAGAGGAACAAAGCATTGTACTTGTTTAGAATTAAGAAATCTGGAAATGTATCAATCCAATTTAGAATGTAATTAATGTTTTTTTTCAATATTTCTACACTTTACTTTTTCTTGTATTGTTAGTTGAATTATCCTCTTAAAGGATTTATTTGTCGAACTCTAACAAATAAATATGATGAGATTGTAAAGCATAATGTAACGTATTATGTAATAGAGTAAACTCAACATAAAAAGAAAGACAGATAAATTATATTAATGTGAAGCATAGGAATCCACAAGGATAATCAAACATGACCCATACATGCATCACTACAGGGAATTAAAGACTGAGGCCTTTTGAAGTGTCAACGAAAGAAGTTCATTAAAATGTTCAAGCCACAATGACGAAAAAAAGATCAGAAGGTTTTCAGAATCAAGGCAGTGTAGTGGTACAAGTATGATCGTAAGGATTTTAGTGGAAAGAAACAAAGGAACAACTAGGGAAATATTAACTGATAGTTTAAATGCAAGTGAGAAGAATTCAAATATGTGTTCGTCATCTATGAACCAGACTAGTGCACTAGGCGTCAGGACAATAAGAAAAGAATTATCTTTACAATAGTCAAGGAATTAGTTAGCTACAAATGGAATCAATGAAAGATAAAAATAAATAAATACAGTGATCAAATCAAAAGGAATTTCTGAACTCCAAGTCAAGCATATGCAAAGTCAAAGATCTAATCAACAACAAGTTAATTAGGCTAAAGAAGTAATTCTTGTAATTATTGAAATTCTCTAAGTATTGAAGGTGCCACCAAAGACAAATCTTGAGGCGCCCCCAAGCTTTATTCTTCAGGCGCCCTCAAGATTAATTAGATGAAAATTCTAAGTAATTAGAATTTTATTCAAGGCTCATTGAAGCCTTAACCTTTAGGCGCCACCAAGAGTGTGTATCTCATGGCGCCCCCCAACTGTGTACCTTCATTGTGCCACAAGACAAAACACTCAAGGCGTCTGCAAGAGAATCAAGGCGCTTCCAAAGATCTATATCTAGAGGCACCTCGAAGGAAAGATTCAAGGTGCCTCAAGAGCAAATGGTTCAAGGCGCCTCTAAGGTTATACTGCAAGCGCTCTCAGCAAACATCCTTTGCACAAGCCTACATTATAAAGCTCCATTAATTCATAACTGAATTAATTCGAGAGTGCATCGTCTTGAATTCCGTTCAACAACCTGTAAAGATCCATTAAAGACATATCATTAACACCCACTGCATCTTGTTGAAATGAATTGATTGTAAACTCATTGTAGCTAATCATTTGATTAGAAATGTAGCACCTCAGGGATTTATTAAATATACCAATATTTCCCCGAATCATTTTTATTGTTTGCACACCATTCTTTATATCTCAAGAACACATATACACAAATCATAATCCGTATTTAAAAGCTAAAAACTACCAATATCATATTCAATCTGCCTTCTATGATGAGTTGGGACCTGACAAATATTTTCTTGGATCAAGTCTCTTGTTTGAAATGGTTAAAGAAATGGTTTTCCAACTTTGGGGAAATCTTGGTCTTCTCAATACTATATAATTCTAAAGGGTATTATACCTTCAAGTTTATACAGTAACTGAAAATAAGAATATTTTGAACCTAGAGTTGTTCCTACTAGGGGATGGAGTTTTTATCTTATAACCTTGGATGGAGGGCACCCATTTCGTTAAAAATCAATAAAATCTCTACCGGTTTGGGTCTAGTTCTTTAACATTCCTTATTCATAATTGAGAAGTAAGGGTCTGTATTATGTTTCCAACGCCATTTAGAACCCTAATCTTCTTAATAAGGAAAATTTTCTATTAGAGCCTTTGAAATTTTTCAGGATATGTTTTGAATTGTTTGTGAACTCTTCTAAGCCAAATACTATTAATGTTCTTGTTATTAGTGACTTTACAAGGGAGTTGGTAAAAATGGTTGTTGAGGTTGAGTACTCCCAATTACATTATCATGCTCTTATTAGGGGACATATGAGCACTCTTTAAATAAATGTGTTGTTAAACATATTGTGCAGGCTACTCAAATAGCAGTTGATAACAATCTAGCAGGTAATATGGTAATCAAGAGTATGGTAAGGAATTGTTAAGTGGGGTAGTTCAGAGTATGAAGGTGAGGAATTTCCCAAATAATGTAACAATGATGATGAACAATAAGTTGAGCTGATTAGTAGGAACTGTGGTTATTAACTCCTTTCAAGCTTTGGAAGAATTGGAAATATATACTTCCACATGTAGTACCTCAACATTAACAAATAGTCGAAATGAACAGCTTACTGATAAAGGAGAAGTTGATAAATGGGAGGTTATAATTATTAGAAAGAAGAAAGATGTTGGGGGTGGGAAATCATATCCTACATTACAATCTTCTAGAAAAAAAATTGTTTGCTATATTATTTACAATCCCTTAGTAATCGAAGATTGAATGTATTCTCACATTGGGAGGAATTAAAGAACTTCATCTTGGCTAATAAACTTGATCTTAAAGATGTTCTTGAAACTAAGGTTAACCAAGGTAATTCTTTCCTATAGCCAGGAAAATAAGAGCTCATTGGAATTGGTTTTTCAATTATCAATAACACTATAATGAAAGCATTTAACAGGGTTTGAACTTGAATATATGGAACATGTCTCTTCAAAATTCTTAATCACAATACATATCCTACATGGTCATACATAGACCAATAACAACACCTTTTTGACTTTTTTTTTACTTTTAATGAAGGTCCTTTGAGGTCAGCTCTCTAGACTGATTTGGCTAATATTCCCTTTGGTATTTATAGCTGCATAGGGACTGACTTCAATTGTGTAATATTTCTGTTTGAAATTCAAGGTGGTAGAGAAAGATTAATCAAGATATGTAAGATTTTCTGGAGTGTGTAACCAATGATGTCTCACATCTATAAAGACTATCAGAGATCAATTCACGTGGTGGAATAAGAAAGTGGATAAGTCTATTTATACAAGGCTGGGTAAGATATTGGTTAATCTAGACTACCTTCATCGTTATCCTCTTAGTCAAGATATTTTTAAGCCTTGGACTCTTCCTAATCATAATCTCAAAGTTATGGATTGTTCTATTCCTCTAGAAAATGTGATTAAATCTTTTCAATTCTTTAACCNTAATCTCAAAGTTATGGATTTTTCTATTCCTCTAGAAAATGTGATTAAATCTTTTTAATTATTTAACTATGTGGTTCTGTCTTACGGATTTCAAGACTATGTAGGAAAGACTTGTAGTTTTCAAATCAAAGGAGAGCATATGTATGTTCTTAAGTCGAAGCTCACATCATGTAAAAAAGATTTGAAGATTTTAAACAGTAAACATGAGAGAGTGCAGGCTAATGTGGAGATATCGAGAACTAATTTAACTGATATAAAAGTTGCATTATCCATGAATGACACTCATGAGTTGAGAAAGGAGAAAATTGGAACATTTAAACTCTTGGATATAGCCTTCAAATGGAGGAGAAATTTTGGGCTGAAAATTTTAGAGTTAGATGGGTTTAACGAGGGGGATGAAAACACTACTTCCTTTTTTAATCAAGTAAAGGACAACTGAAATAATGTTAATATTATGAACATCAATGACAATCATGAGGAGTTCGTTATGAGGTATCAGGAGGTCTCTAGGGTTGAAGTTAATTATTTACAATCTACTCTTAGTTTTCAAAAAGATGCTAACATTAACTATGATAAGTTGGATATACTTGACTGTCAAGCTTTAGCTCACCAAGATCACATGCTTCTGCTTACTCCAATGATAGATAACCTTATTCACTCTACTATTAAAAGGATAAAAAGAAACAAAGCTCCTTAACCTGATGAATTTACTTTTGCATTCTTTATTCACATTTGGGATATTGTGGGGCAAGAATTTTGTGCTACTATTAAACACTTCTTCTTTGGTGAGCTTCACTTAGCAATGAATTCTACTTCTATTACCCTGGATCCTAAAACTAAGGCTCCGACTCATTTGACTAATTTTAGACCCATTTCTCTTTGTAACATTGCATACAAATGCATTTAAAAAAAATTTATCTCTAAAATTAAACACTTACTTCCCAAGCTTATTCATCAGTCTCAGTTTGCATGTATCCAAGACCTTACCATCTCGGATAACATCCTGTTGGATGATGAAATGTTTAGGGGTTATGGAAAAAAATGGTACTCGTGGATATGCACTTAAAATTGATTTTTAAAAGGCTTTTGTCTTAGTTAGTTGGAATATTATTATGTCATGTTTGCATTAATTTAATTCTCATTGAGGTTTATTGAATGGATTCAAACATGTATCTCAATATGTATGTTATCTCTCAAAGTTAATAGAGGACCCGTGGGATACTTTAGTGAAAATAGAGACTTGAGGAAGGGTGATCCCAGTTCTCCTTATATTTTTTATGTAGTGATGAGTGCTATATCTTTTCTCCTTACTTTAATCTTACACATATATTTTTTGATTTTGATGTTTTGTTATTAAGTAAAGCCAATATTGCCTTTATAACATGTATGGTTCAGGCTCACACTAAGTTCTTCAACTGGACTAGACTGAAGCCTAATGTTCAGAAAATTCATTCCTACTTCCAAATTTGTAATATTCCATATTTTTTAGAATAATAAAATAAAATAGTAATAATAATAAAATGATTAAAATTTGATAAAGATTAGGAATTAGAATTAGATTAGAATAATGGACTTTCTAATATGGGTTGGACGTCAATAACAATGCTACTAGTTTTAGAATTTAGGGTTTTAAAATACTATATATAGATTATGATATGGGCTAAAAACTACCCTAAAAATATAATTAATATTGCATTAATTAAACCTAGCTTGGTCCAAAGGGATGACCCAATTAATGAGGCCCTAAATCCTATTTATTAATTAATTTCGTAATTAATTCATAAAGGCTTAATAAGAGGACCAAAGAGTCACATGATGGTCCTCATTCCTGAAAGTTCTAGAAACCCAATCTCTAAGAAGGTATCATCTGAAAGAGGCCAACGAGGACTCTCATTCCAGGAAGGTTCCAGCAACCTTATCACTAGGAAACTTGGCCACTAAGTCTCCTAAACCCTAATCTAACTTCTAGTCCCTCATGCGCCTATATAAAAGGGTATAACCCCTCAATACCTGATTAGTCACGAAACGTAAGTGCAGCCATTAAAACTCGAAAGCTCTCACCACTCATTAATTGCATCTGATTTTGATCCGTAACATTTGGCACCGTCTATAGGAAGAGAATAACAACCACGGTGAGAACATGAAGTACCGTGAACACCCTCGGAGAAGAAGTCCCAAGCTCCGCTACCGACACTGGGAAGTTACCCCAACGGTCGCACAAGAACCGGGAGTTGTTGTGCCGACCTCTATTGAGGACCCTGGAATGAGCTCCCGATGAGCAGGACCCTTGAGCATCATTATTCATCCCTCAAATCCTGATATCTCAATTTACGCTTCAGTCCCTCCACTTCAGGTAATTCCACCCCTTAATACTAGTTTTGCTGCTCATTCATCATTGCAGGTCTCAGCAGTGGTGCTAGCTAACCCTCGTTATGGGCTTTCACAAATTTATGAGCCCCCATACGAACAAGGGTCGCAACCCTAATACGGTTCATGCTGGGGAAATCAAAACTTCTCTGGACCTTGCTCTACTAATTATGAGTCGTCAGACAATGATGTTAATTCCAGGATGAGAGGACCTAGCAAGGAGCCCGTTGGAGGGATGAGTACCCAACCTCGAGCTCCTCAAAGTACAGACTCTACGACCCTTCAGGAAAGGATAAGAGCTTGTGAGGCCAAAGCACAACGATTGAGGAAATACCTAGAGAGGGCACTGGCAAGGTGACATCGCCCAAGAGCCGGAGAGGCTGGATGGTCGATAAAGAATACATTTGTGATAGACGTAGATAAGCCCCCAACAAGGAGACAAGTAAGGTCAAGTAGTGTCAAGACTGATCCCCAAGACTTGTTGCCACTTGGAGATCCTATTGATCCAACACCTCCCTTCACGGAGGATATTATGAATGAAAAAATATCAAGGAAGTTCAAGATGCCTATGATTGAGGCCTAAGATGGAACTGGAGACCTCTCAAACCATGTTTTTACTTTCTCTAATACACTGCTATTGTAGACGATGAATGATGTTGTCAACTATAGGGGCGTTCCCTCAAACTTTAAGTGCCATGGCTCAAAGATGGTTCAGCTGTCTACCTCCGAATTCTATTGGGTCATTCAAAGATCTGAGCAGGGCCTTCATAGGTTAGTTCATTAGTAGCAAAACTCATGAAAAGAGCTCAACATCATTAATGAATAGGTATCAGGGAAAGAATGAGTCCCTGAGAGATTATATGAACAAGTTTACCAAAGAAGCCTATAAGGTCCCCTAATCTAGACCAGAAGGTAGCTACAATAACCCTATAGCAAGAGACCTCAGACGAGAACTTCAGGAGGTCTTTAGCCAAGAGGGCTCCAAAAAGTATGAATGTGCTCCAAGAGAGTGATAAAAAGTATATCAAGGCCGATGAAAGATTGAAGAAGACTACAAACTCGTTCGGAAATGAGTGGAGTTGCAAAAAATGTAAGCAATATTAGTATGATGTCGAGGATGAGTATGATGTTGAGGATAAGTATCCTAGAACCAATAAGGACTCTGACTATACCTCGAGGACGGCTGGCCAAAGGCCAAGGTTCACCGAGTATGTAAGGCTAGACTCGCAAAGAAGTGAGATCTTGTTGGACATTGAGAAAGACAAGGAACTTCGATGGCCGAAGCCACTAAAGACTGATCCTGAGAAGAGGAATCAGAATATGTATTGAAACATTCACAAGGATGTTGGGCACGACACATATAATTGTAGGCAGTTAAAAGATACGAATGAGTTCTTCATCAGAAGGGGAAAACTGATAAAGTTTATCAAAGAAGATGACAGAAACAACAATGATAATCGAGACTATGATGAACGATGAAGAGATTATGATGACCATGATAAGAAGATACAGCCTCGAGGCCTGGTAATAAAAGTGATCTCCGGAGGTCCAACAGCGGTCAGGACTTCAAGTAACTCGAGAAAGGCTTATCCCAAGCAAGTTCTACAAATTGTGGGGGAAGCACCAAAGAGTGCAAGGAGAGAAGTATCAATTTCTTTTTATGATTCTAATTTGAAAGGGGTGAACTTCACCCATGATGACCTGTTGGTCATAATACCTGTGATAGGAAACTCTTCGGTGAAACGAGTCCTAATAGATAGTGGAGCTTTAGTAGACATCCTGTTCCATGATGCATATCTCAAAATGGGGTACATCGACTTTCAACTGAATCCCTCTGACATGCCTATATACTGTTTCAATAGAGTCAAGTCTAAGGTGGAGGGAACAATTTGATTTCCCATGACTATTGGGAAGGAGCCCAATAAGGCCACTCAGATGTTAAACTTCCTCGTGATCAAGGCTTTGTCATCTTACAACGAGATCCTCGAACGAACAAGGATGCATGCGTTCCAGGCTGTTGTCTCAACTTACCACCTCAAACTTAAATTTCCAACTAGGAATGGAGTTAGTGAAGAGAAATGAGACCAGAAAATGGCAATGAGCTGTTATATAGCTTCATTAAGGTCCGACGGAGTCGGGGGCAAGTACTCCCAATCGAAGGCGTGGATACCTGGAAGTAGTTGGTAACTCTTTCAAGAGTTATATTTAGTATGATTATTAAGTAGAAATAAAGTTCCATGGAACCACTAGGAAGCAAGAACTTGTTACTCCAAGTGGGAAATAGCTTATTATTATGTAAGGGTAAAACCCTCGATATACTTTAATGAAAGTTTATTTAGTATACTTGAACTCTGTTAGGTCCTAAATCATCATAGAAGGGGGGTTGAATATGATGTTGGTAGATTTTCATTTAATTATGGATTACATGTTTGTGTTCTTGAGATATTTTAATGATAGTAAATGAAACACAACGATTCGGGGAAATAAAGATATATTATTAAATCTCTGAGGTGCTACATTTCTAATCAAGAGATTAACTTCTATGGGTTCAATCAATATTACGACAACAATATATGTGTGTGTTTAATGCTAGGTTTTAATGGAGCTCCCGTAAGTTTGTTGTGTTTACTGAAGATGATGCATACTGATTCTTTCGAATTAAACTCATATATATTTGTGTAGATTTTTGGAAATCAAGTGAATTAACTTTCCAACAATTGCTCAAGTCCTTTGTTGCGCCTTGAAGAGTGCATATGGTTGTATAGGCGCCATAAGAGGTTTTGTTGCGCCTCTATATATTTTGTTGCGCCAAGGTATCCTTTTTGTTGTGCCTTTACTCTTATCCCAATGTGTATGCGCCATGAATCATTTAGAAAAATATATGTCAAGGTTTGATGCGCCTAAGACTAGATTACTTGCGCCTATACACTTTTTCCTTGTATAGGCGCCATTAATAACTTGAAAACCTTCAAGTAATGTTTCCTTGCTCTTGGTTGACCTTTTGTTGCACCTGCACACCCTTTGCCTTGTGTAGGCACCACAAAATCCTCCCTTGAACTTTCCTTACGCCTAGAAGTTGGTTTGTTATACCTACACTCTAATTGTATTGTGTAGGCGCCACATAGTACTTGAATTCATTTCCTTGCTCCGTGGATGTTTTGTTGTTCCATATAAAAGGTTTCAACTGTAAAGGAACCACCAAATGTAGTAATACTTGCCTTAAACAATTTCTTGAATTCTTGAAGTATTTACCACTTGGTTTACACTCTTCTGCTTGATCAACTGATTTTCTTCTGATATATCAAGACAATTCTTTTCCTGTTCATAAACGACTAACACTGAATTGAATTCCCTTGACTTCTGTTCTGTTTCAGTTGATTAACCTTGGACTGTTGCATTACTTCTGATCATTGAAACCCTTTGATATTTATACTCAAATCATTACACTGTCTTTACTATGAAATTTTCTGAACTCTTATTTGTTGCTGAGGCTTGAACATATTAATGAACTTCTCTCGCTGACGTCCAGTAACCCTTTCATCTTGAATGCTCTGCAATGATGTATGTATGATCCATGTTTACTTGTCCTTCTGAATTCTTGTGCTGCATATAAGTATTATTTGACTATCTTTGTTTCTTAGTTGAGTTATCGTTATCACTATTACATATTACATTACATTATGTTTTACAATATCTCCCTGAAAGGGGAGATAGGAGTGAAGGGAAGTAACTCACTGCACTTTCATGTGTACTAGGAATGCTAAATGTAATCTCTATGTAATGGTTGATGATAACTCAAAAATAGAACAGGACATGTAATAATATGCAGGTGCACAGAAATCTTGGATCACAGAGTTCAGTTAAGACAAAGTATCAAAGGATCATCTACAGACTTGAAGCTCACTGGAAGAAGTTCATTAACATGTTCATGCCTCAGTGGAGAATAAAAGATGTTGACATCTATTCAAGGATGTGGAAGCTA